>JAUZNJ010097657.1:9720-21617 GCA_034780135.1 Jordanella pulchra
TTGTTGATGATAGTCTGGATATTGATGGCCTTCAGTTGGAACTGGATGGTGACATTGATCAACCTTTAAAGAAAACAGAGGGAAAACATCTGTAACATCAGGTGAACCGAGAACCATCTACAAACACCAGCTGCTGTAGAGTCAATTTTAGAGACCATAATGTCAGCTTGTTGTGTGTTTAAGTTGTTTGTAGAGACCAGATAAGTGACTCGCTGAATGTCATCCTCATCAGATACAGAAGTCCAGAGATAACCTTGTCAACAAAGGCGGAAGCCATGAGAAAAATGAAGCCTTACTTGTGGAACTTGAGCGTGAAGTTCTTGTAGCTGCTGGTGAGCTGAGTTTGGGGGACAGAGAGAGGATTCACACCGACACAGTCTGAAAACGGGCAGGGGAAAGTCAGCATAAGGAAAGGTTAATTACTACAATATGTGTGCGCTCCTGACCTTACAAGCTTTAGCTCTGGGCACATTTTCACTGATTGTGTGCTTGAACCGCACCATGTCTTGATAAGATAATCAATCCTTTCTTTTTTGTTTTAAAAAAGCCTCTTACTCTTTGCTAATTAAGAATTTCCATAACAGGGCTCTGGGTGTTGCTTTGCCCAATCAGCTTAGAGGATTCTGCTGAATTTAGATTTCACTCCCAATCCTAAATTAATAATGTGTATAATGAAACCTGAATGCTACACATCACCAGTCTGGTCTGCCAGGTTAAAGTGCTTGTGAAACCTGAGGGTTCAACAGCCTGCAAAGGTTTTAAACAGCTTCATTTGGTCACCATCACTTTTCATCTCTTTCTCAATGAAAGTTCTTGTTAAAACTTCACACTCTTGTTTTAACTGCAGCTTGTTGCACCTTGCTCTCTGCATCACCTGTGACGATGTTAGGGTCTATGTTGAAGGTATCATTGGCCGGATCGATCTGTCCCTTCTTGTAGTACTGCTGGCAGAGGGAGAGGGCGCTGCCGTTCACACCCACATTGTAGACATAGGCGTAGCGCCCCACTGTGGTCTCTGGTAAGTTCAGATACTAAAGGAGGAGATCAGAGTCAAACAGGAAAACAATCATCTCTGTGGTTTCATGACATTAGGAGAATCAATCATTAACGGATTGTTTTTTTTTTCTTTTTTGTATCCTCTCACCTTTTCTACGGTGTAAAACATGTGGTCATAAACGTCCTGCTGGGTGTAAACAGCAAAGGAGTCATCTGATGACTGATCATAGTCTTTGAGAAAGAGGTGCTTGAACGTCATCGTGTTTTCCTCCTTGAAGGTGACAGCCACCTGGTTGCTAATGCCAAACACGGCTAACTGCAGAGGAGAAGAAAAGCCAACGATAGTTGAAGGAAAGGATTCAGAAGGAGCAGAAATTAGGATCAGGAAAGCCTAAAAAAGATCCAACTTGTGGGGAATCTAAAAAGCAGGTGAAGGAAGGTTTGTTTAGCAGGATTTGAGCTAAACTACCAACGCGAAGATCATTTAGAGCGTCTGTTTTTCAGATCACTTAAAGCGCCGCTATTATACAAACGTTTACTTGATGTACCTGAGCAGTGACGATAACGATCTTGATCAGCTGCAGGATCAGCTTGTAGGGTTTGCGTCCTTTGGCGTGATATTTATCACACGGACTCATAAAGAAGTATTTCAGCTTCCTGCGGATGGCCTCCTCCTCCTGATCGGCGCTGACCCAGTGTCCTGCTGCCGAAGGAGGGAAGCTCTGCTTGTTGTGGTTGCTGTCGTTGCCGTTTGCCTGATGAACATGCGTGCTGTTGCTTTCTGTGGAGCCATAGTGGGTCCCTGAGGAGAACAGGCCTGTTTGTTCTTCTGTGGGGGAGATTAATAAAAAAAAAAATACAAAATGAACACAATCCAAACATTTCGGTCTTTTTACAACATTATACATGTATTTATTATCTGTTGCAATGAAAGGGGAATGTATTTAATATTAAGAGGATTTTTATGACGTTTTCTGTTTTACTTAACATTTCTGACATCATGTCACGATCCTACAACACATTTCCATGCAAGTTATTAAAATGTTGTGAGACAGAACAACACAAAGTAGAACATCACTGATAAAGATTCATGGGTTTAAAAAAATCCCAAATTAAATCTGGAAAACTAGCGCTTGCATTTCCATCCACTGCAAAAACAGACCTAAACATAAGTAAAAAAAAAACTCAAAAAAAACTACAAGTATATAATTAAATAAAAGGTCTAAAGGAAATGCAATCTGTGAAATATGCTTTTAAAACAATCATGTTTCACAACGATCAATGAAAATACAGCACAGTCAATGTTAGCAGCTACTAATATTACCCAGAAAGATAGTTTATCAGTTAGGAACTAAAACTGACGCCCCGGTGCGCTATGAAAGGACAAGGAGGAAAAATAAATCAAGATTTTCCAAAAATGTCACAAACAGAAACTTTGATTAACCAATTTTATTGATTAATCACCCAACCCCCGATATATATAGAAAACATTTTGTGTTTTAAAGCCATAAGAACTCCTCTTCTCTGTCGCTGCTAGTAAGAAGAATAGGAAAAGTGTAAAGTGCAATAAAACTACTTGTGGTTAATATTTGAGGTAATAAACTGAACAGGGTTAGTTGTGTTTCTGCTTTGATTTTATCGCAAATGAACAAAACATGTTTTTCCTTCTAGAATGTTTCTATGCTGCATTAAACAACACATATCATTAGATATAAAATTTAGAAACTGTTTTCTCTTAATGAATAAAAATCTATTTACTTTTCCTGCACAACAATCAAGTACTAATCCTAATAATTATTGCTTGACAAACAACATCTTCAATTTTTTTTTTTTTGCTTAGTTTGTTAAAGTTTTCTCAGCTGACTTTGGTGGTAAAGTGAGAAACAGAAAGGAAGCTGAACTGTAAACATGTTGTCATTCACACGTGTCGACACGTGTCCACAGCTGAACAGAAAGTAGAGGTGAAAATACAGCGGTGCTGATGGGATGTTACTGGATAAAAGAATGTCAACAATTCCACAACAGTACAGGAATCTCCTACTCAGGATCAACAAACAAAACAAGCCAAACAGATTTCAATCAGTGACGACATTTATGTTGGTAAAAATAGCCAGAATGGGAAGAAAAGTGGAGTTCTGGTCACGCTGGATCAAACGTCTTTGTTAGAAATAATTCATGCCTAAAAATATTAAACCCGGGAGCACATTTTCCTTTAAGGCGTTTCATCTGCAGCAAGACTCAGCTTCAATAACCAGTGATCAGCTTTTACACTTTAACCTCAGTCTCCTCTCATTCTTATGGCTTTAAAACACTGCCTCTGATCCAGCATCCAAAGGTTACAAGAACTCCAGGATAAATGGGGGGTTTATAGGAGCGGAGCAGACGTAGCGCCACTTACTAAGTCAGAGAGAACCACTGCTGACTAGCAGCTTACTGTGGGTGTCTGCTGCTGTCGACCATATAAAGAAGCAGAAGTGAGACAGAGCTAAAGAAAAATGGGTGCGGTTTGATTTGAAAAAGAGCCACAAGAGCCGAGTGATGCATTGGCTGCAGAATACAGCAAACACTATCACCGTTTTATCAACATTTCAGCTCATCAACAATAATCTAACAAACATCCACTGTTGCTAAAATAATACACTCTACTAATTACTAGTTAGACATACGCTGATCTGCAGATTGTGACACAGACACAAAGCTAAATTAATTAATCGATTCATTTAATGGCATTTCTCAAATCTCACTGTGTTTGCAGATATAGGCAAGAGAGACTTTGATCGTCAACGAATCAGTCGTTAGACGCTTCAATTCCCCTGGAATCGCTTTGAATTCCTAGTTTCGTATCCAGTTTTCTGACCAGGGTGGGTATTTTCATGACACCAAAAAGGAGGACACTTTTCAAAAACCAGCAAAAATCAGATAAAAACAAAAAAACAATGTTTGCGGTCTGAATGTGCACCCGCTACCTTAAATCGGTGCTCGAGGGTTGTAGTTCTTTAAGGGCAGTTATGATTTGAAAAGCTTTAGCATTTGAGCTGATTTTTAAAGATTCAATGTAGATATTAATAGAAGATAATAAAATCTGAAAATTAAGTTTTTGTTGTAAATGTTTGGAGGTATGAATATGATATTTACCATAATAAGACCCGCTGCTCCGGTGTTGTGCTAAGTAGAGGTGCGGAGATTAATGGTTTCTGGTCAATCACTGATTTTTCCCCCAAAAATGACTTAAAATTAATTATTGCCCGTAAAACAATAAAAGCTTCTTAAGGGTATTGGCAGAGGGTAGTTTTCTGACCTTTACAGAATCAGAGCAGATTGGTAAAAAAAAAAGAAAAAAGATCAGTTTCACATCTCGATCGGCTGGCCGGTAAATCAGTGCACCACTAGTGCTAAGGCAGGTTTTCCTGAGGAAATTTGTTCCTCCACTAAATTTGTGGGGCACCTTCTGACTAGCAGAGCCTTTTTTTTTTTTTTACATTCTCCTGCTTTTACTTTCTATCTTCACAGATGCCTGCCCCGGTTCCTTTCCGTTCTGCATAGAATGAAAAGCACTTGAACGTAGATCAGCTGAATGTATGGATAACTGTAAGCTTAACTTCATCCGTTGCTTTTCTTAGTTGATTTATAATCTTTACTTAATTAAACCCACTTCCTAACTACTACTATGCATATTAACTAAATCACTGAGTACAAAATAACACGGTTCGTCTGTCAACTAAAATAAAAACATCACTACTTCCATGTCTGGTTTAGTGGAACTGCGGAGCATTAAATGATGCTGAGGATATAAAAAGTGTCAGGATGCCTTCCTGCTGTGCTGCTGTCTTTTTTTCAATACAATAATACTGGAACATCAAAGGCATCCATCCTTTTCTCCATCTTGGTTCAGAGAAAGTTGCCCTGCTCTTCTTGGATTATCTGACTAACAGAACACAGCAGCCACTTTAGAGATGGAAAAGCATTCAGCACAGAGAGGGCTTATTATCCCTAATAACCGTCACATGGTTAATGTCTCCCCCAGACAAGACATTGGGATCAAGGTCTGGCAGTTTGTTCAATGCTTAAAGTATTAAACCAAAGCGGCTCATTAAATGCAACCTGACTGTTGGTTTTTCACTCTAAAGTAGGTCAGAGTTATGACGACTGAGATGAAGATCATTTGTTAAAGTTACCATCAACTGAGAGTCAGCAGCCTGCAACTCTTCCATCAGACTGAAGTCAGCAGATCAAACCACCAGGAAGTGAAATGGGAAAAGATGAGCTGCTTTGGTTTAATGCTGGTCAGAATGAAACCAAAGGAAGGTAAAAGTTTATCGTGGGAACTTCTAACCTCTGCTGTCTGAACCGGGTGTGTTTAGAAGAAAGGAGGGAATCACATTGTGAAATACAATAGAAATAAAACAATAATATATAAATAAAACAAATTATTTCTTTAACAGAAGCCTTAAAAATGATTGAACCAACAAACCTCTAATTCCATCCTTTGGCTTCTTTATGTCATTCAAACTAGACATTACAGAGAACCAAGCTGTATGAAGGAATTACACATTTCATAGGTGTTACAAACTCCACCTAAGTTCAGGTTAGTTAGTCTGAGTTATCCTTCTGACCAACAAAGCCACGGTTTGATCATCTGCTCCCATTACTGGTGTTTGTACACGGAAATCTGCTCACATCAACAGTATAAAACTCTTCACTCTGACAAGTTTAGCAGCTTTATTTTTCATATAACATCTAGCCAGTCTTATATCGATCAGCTTTTAATGTTTAGAAGACACAATGCTTCAACCAGGGCTAAAATTATTGATCTGATATGGAAATAATCGTAATACAGTCATCGAACTGAATCACTACCTAGAGTGATGGTGCAAATACTCTAAAACATTGGTTGAAATAATTACCTACTTATAGCAGTAAATAAGATAACAATAATTCTTTGAAGTTGTTTACATGTTTATATATTGAATAGAGAATTTTATATATATATATGGCATTTGCAATTAATTTAAAATGTTAAATAACAGTTTTGTTCTCTATTTCAAATCTTTGTTTATTTAGAAATGTTAATTCATCCCTTTAAAATATCTCTTTATAGATTAATCTAAAAACAATAACCAATAGACTAAAATAAACGATTGATGCAGCATTAGTCCTTAGCCTTAGATGCTTAAAAGTACCTCATAGAAAAGTGTTTAACTGGGACGCCGCCACCTCAGCGATGATGTCACTCTGACCTCCCAGATCAGACTGTATACGGCTGTTTGTCCTGCGTGTCTCAGTGGTTCCCTGCAGGAAATCTGTGTCCACAGGCTGAAAGTTAATTCAGTTAAACTCGAGTTTTAGGCGCAGAGGTGAAACTATTTCCTGATCGTTTGGAGCAACTCGATTACTATCATTATAACTATTACTATAATTTTCAAGGCAAGTAATCTGCCTCGAGGTTTTGTTAAACACGGCTGACTTACTGCTAAACGATTTCACTTGCTAATAAGAGCCTGTATTGCTGATACCTGGATGTTAAGTTCGATTATCATCTACGGACGAAACTGAGAAAAAGACAGAAAGTGTGAAAAGTGTTTGACCACTTTAAACTAAACAGTTTTCTGCAGTGAAACAATGAATCAGCATTTCATAGCAGCACCGGTCCTCTGATTTAATTTCCTTTGGCTTGAACAAATTTGCTGGGATTCTGGAAGTTTCTCCACGTGATGCTTTGCACCGCCAGCACCACCACTTAACCCGTTCCAGTATTAGCTCTGTATAGCTAACTTAAGCTAACAAAAACAGAACTAGACAAAGCTATAAATATGTTTATAAATCAGGTGAAACCTTTGGTAAACTTAGTTAACTTTAACTTCTGCTTATCGCTAAGAAACAGAATCAAATTAAACAAATGTTATGTTTAACAGTCGTATAACTTTTAGAATCATTGATTGAATATTTTTGCAGAGTTAAATAAAATCAATCCCATCATGTTATACATAGATTCATAAAACAGATGATTATTCAGTAAGAATATAATCTATTTATTTACGTAGATTTCTAAAACAGAGTTGTTTCTTCTTAAATATATACTTTTAAAGGTGTTTTTTTTTTTTATTAAAATGTATTATTTATTATAAAAAGTGTTAGGTTAAACATCCACTTTATTGCAAACAGGGTCATAAACTCTGTTTGTCCTGCAGCCATGTTTACAGCTGCAGGAGGAAACAGGTTTAAGCCAAAGTATTTATGATTACCACACTTGGGTTTAAAGCAATACACCAGAGCTGTTTTCAATGGGCTATTTCCTCATAGGATGTAGTCAGAAAAATCCACAGCAAAAAAAAAAACCTCTGCAATTCAAAAATAAGCACTTTAAGTCCATTATCCTCCTTTCTATAAAGAAATCAGCTGTAAAGGCACTAACAGAAGAATCCAAGTATTTTAACAATCACAGGAGACAGGACCTGGACGTCCCTCCCATCAAATGAATGTGTCCATCGTCACAGCTGGAAGCTATCAGACCAACAAAAGTGCCACCAGGTTCGATCTGACGCTCAGACACTCAAGCTGAGTGAATCTCTGAAAACATGCGGTCCTTCTGGTCCACTGTCGCCTCTACCCATAAAGCGGTGGAGCTGCTTGTCAATCAGTCGTGACTGAGAATCTGTCAACAACGAGACATATCTCACTGATTAGATCTAATCTGACCACCCAGAAGCAAGAGGCCGCCCACGGGTCGGCGGCACACACCGTCGCTGAGGCGATAAATCTTTAACACGGAAACTAAATGTGATGAAAGATGAACTCATCCAAAGATGAGGGACCGTACACTGCCAGGTATTACACACATCCTTTCTGTCATAGCAACATGTTGGAGCTAAAATAATAGTTTGTGACTGATGCAGCCCGGCTCCTCTCATCACCCTGTGGAGGACTGAGTCCCTACAGGTAAAGGATGGATATATGGGAGAAATAGGAAATAAATAATAAAACCGGCCGTAGTGAAAACGTCCAGCCACTGATCAAAACACAAATCATCTCACTCTTCATTAAATTCATTGAAAACACCAGAAAACTGTTGGAGTTGGCAGCCAAAAAGGAGAGACATTCATTTTCTAAATTTAAAAAAAAAAAAAAAAAAAATCAAAATTCATGGTTTCTATCATTAACTTCTGCTGCTTTACTATTGGCCTAAAGCAGAGTTTTACAACCTGCTGCTCTGAAGAGGCTCTTTAGACCCTCTATTGTGTCTCTTACTGGCTAAAAATGATAAATGGGCCAAATAAGGTTGTCGATTTCAGTTTGATAACAAATATCAACATTAGAAGCTTTGGCAGGTTTTTAAAGACTATTTGAATTTATTTTTTTGAACAATAAAATGACATTAAAAAGTACCAGAAATGTGTTTTCAGGTCTATATTTAGGTTTACATTTGATCATTAGTTTTAAAATTGTTTTGTTTTTCATTTTTTTAATTCTTACACATCAAATAAAAAAAAAATCCCCACTTCATTATTATTATAGATTTTATGTTTACCCTTGTTTTAAAACTTAAAAATACAAATTAACTGTTGGCTATTTAAAATAACAACAGATTTCCTACAGCAGACATTTAACAAAATAATAAGTTCCCTTTTATTAAAACATCATGTAGTTTTTTGGTGCTCTAAACAACTTTCATATTGCTGGATTGGGGGAAAAATGGCTCTCTGGATCTTACAGGTTCCAGACCCCTTTAAAGGACCTAAAGTTGTCAAAAATCCTTAATACTCAAACCCTGCATCCAGATAATACACCAATTCGACCTGGTAACGATACTAAAGGCTGTTTGCATATTTTTGCCATTCTTAATTTTAGATTTCTATATTATTTGCACATTTAAAGAATAATACCTCAAAAAAACTAAAAATTGAAACTAAAAATCTAAAACAAAGAAGACAAAGATGGGCTGAGAAAATGGTCAAAGGAATGGGATCAGTGAACGCACCATAACAATTGGTAAGAGGCCACTCTAAGAACAAAACTGTTTGGAAAGAAGGAAGTAGTGAGTATGAGAAGACTCATTTAGCATTTTCTGTTATCGCCCCACATGCAGACAGAATTTGGTACGTGTTAAAAAAAACAAAAAACAAAAAAAACACTGTAATACTGAATAAATGCCTCAAACTGAAGTATGAGTCCCCTTTAAAAAAAGGAGGAAAGCGTTTCTAATTGCAAAGGTTGTCAATTTCATAAAGCCTTCTCTTGAGAAAAGAAAGGGAAGACATGGGAAACAAAGAAGGTATAGGAAGCAACTCAAAAGAAAAATAGCCTATTTCATATGTTAAAGGTAAGTTTTTCATTCGGCTGCTTCTTTTATAGGTGAGAGCATTAATTTACATAGATAACAGGATGCACAAATAGGTTACAGCAGAGTTAAGTAAATTTTAGACTTTTTAAAAGTTAAAAGAAAGTTTTCAACTTTCTTTAACTGCCAATATCAGATGATACGACTGTTTAAAGATATACCCATTATGTTCAGTCTGAATTAAAATAACATTAAAACTCCATTTAACAGCACCTGCCTCTGATAAAACACAAAGGTTAATGATAGGAGGGGTGTAGGGGGGTATTTAAAATGCTAGTAATATTCTTTCTTTCTTAAAGAATAATCAGATTTAGTAAAAACTGGAGCAATAGGTCAAAACTCTGAAAACATCCACAAAACTATGTTTTGAAGTCTGCTTATAGTTTTCAACCAGAATTTGCCATCTGAAATGAATGTTAAGCACAATTAAAGATGTTTTAATGAGAAGGAAGCTGCAGTTGGGAAAACACAACGTCATCAAACAGAGCTGTAAACTCAACCATGCATGAAAGCAGCTTAAGACCCAGAGAGCAATTATTCTGCATGAAAAAAACTCACATGTCTGGATAGGAATTATCCAACAGTGGTTTAGTTTTAAAAAAAGGAAAACAACAACAACAAAAAAATAAGGATGTTTTGCAGGTTCTCAGACATTACATTCAGAAGTGGCTGTTTTTACACTGTTATTACATCAGGTGAGCCAGTCATTACAGCCTTAAACGGCAACAGTGCTGCCACTAATAGTCAGTTTATAGGGGAAAACACAACCTGACGTAACTCGTGTAAAACATCTTCTGACATTCTTTATCACACTTTTTTTGCAGCCACAATCTCTAAATGGCATTTATGAATTTTTTTAGTGTTTTTAGCTGTAATAACCCAACTATAACGGCATTTCAGTTTGACATACGTGGGACTAAATATAACAAACTCTATCAACGCCATTCCTCAATAATCATTGATTACTTGAAAAAAATAATACAACGAAAAATATCCCAAACGTTTTTCGACCTGTCAGCGGATAACACAGCCCAAATGGTTCAAGTTTTTACTCCCACTTGTTGCATGTCAGACACCAAAACAAAAATAAAACTGTTTCAGATTTCCTGAAAAGCAACCAAAACAGCGTAACAACAGACAAAAGGGCGCATATGAATGAAAGTAGAAGTAAACAAATATCGCCTTTAACACTTTACCAGAAGAGTCCCGGCGTCCTGACGCCGCCATAGGGGTTAAAAGGAAGTCAACGGATATTAAAACCAAGATACCGAGACTAAAAACAGACCGCTGCTGTATCCTTAACTCCGGTTTTGCGAATCAAAAAGAGCGAGCTCGGACCTGCAGCAACAGCTCTACCTCGATGTTTGCTCAAAAGCATTTCCGCTCTGCTTGGTCACGTGACTGCTAGAATATGATCAGCTGACTCGACGGAGGCTGGACTTTGTGGTTACACGTGATCACTTCTGCTTTTTAACAGTACTGTTTACATTCGAGGGGAATTACTTTACTATTACTTAAATAAACTAACTAACTAACTAACTAACTAACTAACTAACTAACTAACTAACTAACTAACACATTTTTTATGTAGGTCTATTTCTTAAGTTTCACATCAAAAAATGTTGCTGAAATATTAGAAACAAAACGTACTAGTTCTAAAAGACATGGAAAAAATAGATTATATCGTTGCCCTCATATGTTGTTTTTACTTTGCACTCATAGTATGCAGAGTATGCATATTGACTGCTAACTCCCTCCAGTCCAGTAGCTGGCGCTACGTACCCCCAAAGCGTTGTAATCCACCTTACTACAACAAGAAGAGGCAGATTTGGCGCTATAGGAGACTTTTGAAGCTACTTGAAAGCAAAACAGCTTAATGTTGCTTTAGCTGTAAGTAGCTTTAGTTGCTCATTCTGTCAGTTGTTACTGGAAACATGTACTCACTTATATTGGTCGTATGAAGTTACTTCCTTTCAATTCTGGAGGGACTTTAATAGATTAATCACTGATTTTATCTTTCCTGATTTTCGTCTTGAGTATAAGACTGTTATTTTTGCTCTCCATACTCCTAAGGATAACAATGGTGGTACTTTCTTTATAAATATGTTGTTATGTATGGCTAAATGTCATATCCCAAGATCAAATTTACAATAAATAAAGACAATTTCCTAAACGAACAACACCAAAGCTCTTAAGACAATTAACATCTGTAAATCTTTAACTCTGTTTGTTGGAAGCGCACCCTCACATCTATGTTTTTATTCAATTGAATAAGTATTTATGTATATAATCTCAACATTAAATTATTTCGTGCAGGTGGCGCAGTGGTTGAATCCGGTGTTGTGAGAAATTCTGTTCCCCTGTGAAAATCTGTTCCCCCTGACCGCGCATTGCAGCCAGAGAGGCGCTTAAAATATTTTGTTAAAATATTTTGTTCCCCCATCCTAACTTTGTCAAAAAATGAGCAAATGGTATGAAAATCACAGGAATTGTTGTTGATGATGAGTGGAATCAACACAGTAAAAGACTTTGCAGATAAATTAATTTGTTTCCATTTTATAGAGGG
>JAUZNJ010097668.1:0-21616 GCA_034780135.1 Jordanella pulchra
GAATTGGCGTACCACAACAGCACGACATCAATGTTGCAGCATCTGAAGAGAAAACACCCGCTACATGCATCCAACTCCTACAGGTTGCTAACGGGTAACGTTTATGTTCTCTTTGCTAACTACGTTGTGTGACACTCTAGATGTAAATTGCCGCTCTTGACAACACCTCAGTTCAATGAAGTAGCAGGTGAGGGTGGAGAAGCTCTCACTTCATGGAGTCTAGCACTGGCCGCCGCGCTCCGTCTGAATGCACGTCAAGTTTTATGTTACATTGATGTTAGCTTTGTTAGCCTTAGCATGTGGACGTATAGGAATATGTCCACCTTAAAGTGTTGATGTGTATTCTATGCTAGCCTTAGCAAGCTCATGTTAGTTTTATCAAGGATCATATTAAGTTATGGTAGATTTAGCATGTTGACGTTAGCCAGAGTACAGTTAGGCTGTTACAGTTGTCTTTACATGGTGATAGCCTTAGCGTCGTAACATGAATCTGGTTTAAAATCACTCTGGGCTTCTCAACTTTTACATCCAGAATATTTGTGACGTTTTTGATGTCACTACTCTTTAATGTGCGTTTAAAAAGAGCAATAAGCAAGAAATGAGTCAGAAATGACCTGGTTCAGTAGACCTGATGGTGTCTAACAGATCATCTCCTGGTTTCTCTGCAGACTCCAGAACAGCTACACAGCATCTCAGAGAGCCAATCAGGACCTGGAGGAGAAGCTCCACGCTTTGGTAACGTCTGCTTTAATCCCTTGATGTGTCTGATTGGTGAGCATCACATCATTAATTACTGAGCTGATAGCCGTGTAACGAGCCCTCTGATTGGTCCCCTGGCTGACCTCATTGATCCTCTGTGTCCGCATCAATTAACTGTGCAACAGCCTTGACTGACAGCAGGATGGTTGCCATGGGTGACGGGAACAGTGACTGATGAGGAAGAAGATGTCATATGATGATGATGATGATGTCAACCGTAAAGTGTCAGAATATCCAAGTGGTTTGGGATTTGACTTGTGACCTGGATAATCCAGCAGGTTCTGCTGATAAGAGTGCAGGAACCTTCTGAAGGAACCTGGGTTCAGCTCTGCTTCTCCTGATGAGTGTTGTCTGATCATCCTCTTCCTTCTAAGAGTCCTGGTTCCCTCTGACAGCTGGGTTCTCGTCCCGCTGCTCCTCTTCCTGAACGATCCAGATGATCTCCTCTACTAGTGGAGGAACCGGCCTCTGCTCTGGGATGTTCCTGAGCTCAGGGTTCTTCTCATGGTGTTCAGAGTAGGATTCCCTCCAGATGTTCTGGAAGTGTCTCTGAAAGTGACCTGATGGGAACCTCAGTCAGAGCTGATGGGCGTCCTCCAGGTGTTGATGGTTCTGAGGTGGAAGCGGGTAGCGCTGGTTTGGGTTTTTGATGCTCAGTTAGGAATCCAGACTGTCCTGAGTCCAGAGAAGAAGCTGCTTTGATGACTGCGGTGATGTTTGGGCCGGGCCGACCCGTTCAGACACAGCAACATTATCTGTACTGATCACTACTGCTGGACCCGGATCAGATCCGGTTCCAGGCTGTCTGTTCCTCTGATAAAATGACCTCCTCGTCAGAAACACCTGTGGATTCTGACCCAACCAGGCAGAAGCAGAACCTTCACTAATCAGCCTCTGAAGGGTTTGGTTCTATTAGAATTGGGCGGGTCAACACCAGAACCCTCTCGGGGCGTAAACCTGGTTGTGGTTCTGTTCCCTGCACCGGCCCGGTTGGTGGC
This sequence comes from Jordanella pulchra, assembly GCA_034780135.1. NCBI lineage: Eukaryota > Metazoa > Chordata > Actinopteri > Cyprinodontiformes > Cyprinodontidae > Jordanella > Jordanella pulchra. The sequence continues at coordinate 1,758 of JAUZNJ010097668.1, forward strand.
GGGTGTTCCTGACAGGATGTGATGTTTGTTCTGAACTGATGATGGTTCCTGTTCTCTGACTCTTCTTCATCTTTTTTTCTCTCCTTTCCTCACGCTGCTCTCTGATGGACTCATCTTCATCACCATCCTCATCAGGCTGCCGTCAGCCAGACATGGGTTCATGCAGTTGGGTTTCATTCATCCTCCTCATCCCTTCCATCCTCTTCCTCAGTCTTTGAGCACCACGTCTTCAGAGGCGGCTGTTAGGAACTAAACACTTTTATCTTTGGATGTTTTATTCCAACCAGCAGAACATCATGTCGGTTCTGTTGGATTCTGGGCTGTAACTTCCTCATGGCGGTCTCAGCTGACCTCTGATTGGACCTGGTGATCAAACGATGTCATTCTCCTCATATCTGCTGATGGTGCAGGTTTCTCCTGCTGCCTCAGATCGAACTGTGCGGTTAAAGGTGACGTGTTGCTGCTTTGATGGATAAGGACAGAGTCCTGCTGGAAACCAGAACGCAAAGAAAGAATCATTCAGAAAACTTCTTATGAGTTCTAATTTAAAGCGTTAAATTAGCAGTTGCTCACAGTTAGCATGCTAATGTAAATCCTGTCTCAGTCTTTGCATATTATCACTAGAATGTCCTTGGCTTATGGCGATAGCATGCCAGAGTCACTGTTATTGTTAGCCATAGCATACATATTGCTATGGCTAACAATCCACATTCAGGGATACAGGCAACCTATATGGAAGCACATTAGTTACCATGATCCCTGAATGCTAATGTTAGCTTTCATTAGCTATAGTACGTTGCATTGAAGGTACCTTAATCCCTGAATGCTAATGTTAGCTTTCATTAGCTATAGTACGTTGCATTGAAGGTACCTTAATCCCTGAATGTTGATGGAAACTTTTTTTTTTTCTTTGGAAGGCTTAGATGGGGGTTAGCTTAATTTATTACTGCTAATGTTGGCTTTTATTAGCCGTAGCATGCCTACCAAGTTTACTCTAATTCCTGTGTTGACATGTTGGCTTTTTTTATTTATAGTATGCTGAAAGCAGGGTTACCTAAATCTTAGCCTGCTGTTAGCATCACTTTAGCTTGAACATTGACATCATTACAATACTGAAATTAGTGTTACATTAGCCTTAGCTTGCTGACATTGCGGCTGTAAGTCTTGTGCTAAAGTTGGCTTTTGTTAGCAGATTTTTCAGCTCGTACTGAAATTTGAGTTACCCAAATATTTGGATGCAGTTTTACGATGCTGACAGTAGTATTACTATAGCATGCTGAAATTAGTGTGTTGATGGGTGTAGTACGCTGACATTCGGGTAACCGTCTGAAATCACTGGTACTGTTGCTGCACCATTTGTGCTCATTTGTGCTTAGGCCATTAGAAACGCTGCCAGGAAACAGATCAGAAAATAATTATTTCTATTCTTTTTATAAGGGCACTTGGAACTATAACCTGTAAGATCATTAAAATATAATATAAATATGTGCATTTTATTTATATTTTAAAAAAATGTAAAACTATTAAACATAATAAATGTATTTATGTAATGAAAACGGACATAATTCTGTTATTTAATAATAATTCTTATTGCCTCGGTAATTGGACTGTAATGTACTTGCGCTGAAATGCGCCCTCTGCTGCATGAACAGTGTCAGTACATGTTTAGAGCCTTCTAGGGAAATGGCATCTTGTTTAATGACTGTCATGTCTATCAGGATTTTTATCTTTATTTATGTGATGACCATTTATTAATAAGAAGTTAAACAGAAAGTCCTGCTGGGAGTATTGTTGTTTGGTGCAAATGAGCTGACGAGATAAATCGTGTCTCTCAGACAAATAGTGCAGTGACCTGAGCCTCGATATGGGAGAGGTAGAGCTAACGTTTCTCATTGTATCCACTAATAGGTGGTTTTAAAGTTGAAGTGAGATGCTAAGGCTAAAGGTAAAGGCTTTAGTGGTTAATGGGGGAAAAAGGCACATATTTTAAAGTGACTGTAAATAGTTTAAGTTAGCTGCTCCTGAAAACCTACCGCAGGGCTAAGGTCACAGCTAGCGACCTCAGTCCTTGGGCAGGTAGTAGAAGTTGGAACCATGTTAGCCTTTGCATGTAACAGCTGTGTAGACGTCAGACGTAATGATGTGCAGCCTTTGTGCTCTGAGCTAACTTCAGCATGCTGCTGCTGAGCCTCAGTGTTACTTTAGCATGCTAACATGATCCAGCGCCCACAGTGGCACGTTAAACAGAAACGCGTGTCTGGTTTCTGAAGGACCTTATATCTCCTCAGTGAGGGGTCCCCATGATTACCGTCCTGGCAGAATGTTCTGATCCGATGACGTTCAGCCGCCATGCTGATCTTTGTCACGTTTGCTTTGGGCAGAATCAGATTACTGAGCTGATTTCTTTCAGCTTTGGCGCTTTGATCAATATCCAATCAAATCTTATTGATCTTCCGATAACTGCAGCCACTTTTCTGCATTCCATAGTGCATTAGGCAGCGCTGCTCGCTAACGCAGCATTCAAATGATCTGGGAAAACTAGATTGGGAGCAGTCCTATGGAAGCTGGGATGAAACTACTGAGGGGGGTGTAATGTGTTATTCCCACATGATCTGAATGTACTGGTCCCTGCAAATCCTCTCTGCTAACAGCCCAGCCTTCTGATTAGCTCCTAACTGGTGTCTGTTTGCAGCTGCGGAAGGTGGAGAGGGACAAAAAGACGATGGACCAGGAGATTGTGGAACTTACCAACAAACTTCTGGATGCTAAGAACACCATAGACCGACTGGAGGAGCTGAATGTAAGAACCTCCACCCTACACTCTCTACAGTTTCCATGGAAACCACATCCAGCCTCTGATTGGCTCCGTCTGAGCTTCCACATTCAGGTATCTACTGCAGAAAGGCTGAGAGCGTCTCTTAGGTTTGTTTGAAGGGAAGATCAAATCATCCTTTGAGGCTGATGGAACCAGGTCTGCAGAACCAGGTTTACACAGCAGTTTAAACTGAGCCTGGTTCTGATTCTGGTTCTTTTACCAGAGTAATACAGCAATGTAAACCCTAAGCTGTTGTATACCCAGCAGAGCAGTGACCTGCAGCCTCTAACCATCAGCAGCCTGTGATTAATGGAGTGCTCTGATTGGCCGTTAGGCAGGAGTCAGGTGACCCTCAGAACTCTGAGGGTGTGAGGCTGCTCTCTGATTGGCTGTCATGGACATTGAGAGCTATCATCAGCTGGGTATTAAAATATTAATGTTGTTCTTTGATTAATTTTTAATTTTGCCTTTCAGACAAAGGAATCTGCTTAGGAAACGGCAGGTTGTTAAGGAGCTGCGTTTGTTGTGGGCTCTGACCCAGCGCCATCAGAACCTTCTTCATTTAGCTAAACATTGCTGAATTAGCTGACGTCTGTGGACGGTAAAGAATAATGGCTGCAGGAAAGACTACTGTTGAAAATCCACTGTAGCTTGGAGACTTTAGGACAGAGGCTAAGAGAGGTTGACAGAGAGATGCTCAGCTAGTTAGCTACTGCTAACCCAGAATCCATCGATGGGTTGATGCTAACACAGACCTCGTCAGCTAGTTGCTCCTTTGGTTGGTAATGTGCTTCAGTTGTCCACATTTTTCTAAATTGAACTCTGTTCACAGGTTTTTTTCTTCATTGCTGCAGAACCTGCGGCCCCAGTCAGTCTAAGGGGTGGAGCGTAGGTAGACCCGATGGGGGGCACCACCCTTTAGGTTGGTGTTGTTTGTGTGGGGACTCTGGGTCGGGTTCTGAGGGACTCCGGAGTCGAGTTGTTGGGTTCTAGACTTTGCCTGCTTACTGCATCTGCTGATGATAATTCTGTGTACTTGGCTTCAGTTAGAGCAGCTAAATACGACGTTTCCTTTAAAGAAGGAAGCAGAGTGTTTTTTTATTTTAAACGTAAATCTTTTTGTTTCAGTAGCAGATTTTATTACCTGCTTCTATCAAGGGAAAATACTTATTTAGAAAAATGTATTTAAATTGTGGCCGAGTGGCAGCTCTGGTGGGTCGGGGGTTTACTGCGGCGCCCGTGTCTGTCGGACCGTTAGCTTCTCCATGTTCCTGTCTCCGTGTGGCGGCGCTGCTCTTCGTAGATCACAGAGTAATTTGTCTGTGTTTTACTAATTAGCCTCTTTGCTTTGAACCCAGACGCAGGTCTTGAATTATAAAAGCAGGGTAAACATGATCCGACTTCATCAGCCAAGAGACGGGAACCATGAAAGAAGCTGTAAAGGTTTGAAACCGAACACGCTGAGGTCTGGAGCAGCTGACCTGAAGCGTGACGTTACATGACAAGCTAGCTAACGCTAACCCTGTGTGTGTGTGCAGGAGCGCTACAGGCAGGACTGCAACCTGGCCGTTCAGCTGCTCAAGTGCAACAAATCCCATTTCAGGAACCACAAGTTTGCTGATGTAAGTAGCAGGTAGTGTGTGTCCCAGCGCAGCTAACAGAACCATTCCCTCTGATGGGATGTGATTATTGATGACGGTGTCCTCCGTCCGCCGGAGGTCCCACCCACCTGTCGGACAGATCCGGGGTTTTGTTTCAAGGACTCGCAGCTTCATCACCAGATCTTCCAGATGTTCTCCTGCCTCTCAGTGAAACCCTCTGTGTGTCCTTCCAGCTGCCCTCAGAGCTGCAGGACATGCTCAACAAACACATGAAGAGCAGCCTCCCGGAGCGAGGCCCCGCCCCTGGCAGCCAGGACCCCGACACGCTCAGCCTGACGCACGCCGACGTGGTGCCCACCTCCGTCATCGCCCGCGTCCTGGAGAAACCCGAACCCCTGGTTCTGAACTCTGCCCAGTCCAGCAGCTGCGGCCGACCCGTGGCCGAGGACGTCTTCGTCCACGTGGACATGACGGACCCGACGGCCGCGGAAACCCGGGAGAACGGCGGCGGTCAGGAGGCGGAGCAGCACAACGGCTCCTGTCGCAGTCAGAGCAGCCTAGATGAGGAGGGGGGCGGAGCCCCGACCTTTGAGAAGCTCAACCCGTACCCGGCGCCGCCACCGCCTCACCCGCTCTACCCGGGACGCAAGGTCATCGAGTTCTCATCTGACGACAAAGTCAAAATCCCCAAGAACTCGCCGCTGCCCAACTGCACCTACGCCACGAGGCAGGCCATCTCCCTGAGCCTGGTTCAGAACGACGAGGAGCGGCTCGCCCCAGGAAGCCCCGCCCCTTCCTCATCTTCAGGCGGCGGGGGCGGAGTCAACCAGCACACGCCGCCATTGCAGCGTGACGCCATCAGCGAGCCGCTGTCCACCCAGTCCAGCCCGTTCAGCAGCCCGCCGCAGGTAAGAGGAAGCCCCGCCCACCGCACCGCTACCGACCAATCAGAGATTAGAGTAGAATCCGTCACATGATCACTGGAGTGACGGTTCCAGACCCTCCAGAGGTACCAGGCAGATCCCAAGAGGGTCCCGAATAAACCAGAACCCGATCAGAACCTCTGAAGGGTTCAGAACCAAAAGGACCAGCAGGAGGTCCAGACGGTTGAAGTTAATGAACAGAACCAGAACAGAGGTTCTGTTGGTCTGATGAATGTGTTCTGTGACGTTGATCCACTGTGGACGGGTTTACGGTTCTGATCCGATACTGTCCCCCTCAGGCACCGAGCGTCCCGGCGAGCTCCGCCAGCTCTGAGGAGGACCTCCTCGCCAACTGGCAGCGAATGTTTGTGGAGAAGATGGCGCCCTCCTGCGAGGGGTCGATGATGCACCGCACGTCTTTCAGCAGCCAGACGGCCAAGGAGCTGCAGAGGAGGAGGCAGGGGGGCGGGGCCTCCGCCGCCTCAGACCGCCACAGAACGGCGTACTCTGATGGCGAGGAGGGCTCGTCGGCGCGGAGCTGGACGCCGAGCCGCGGCTCCAGTCTGGATACAGACACTGACACGGAGGCTCAGCCCAGCAGAAGGGGCCGCTACGGCGCCGGGAGCGGCCCCGAGGAGGGCGAGCAGCTCCTGATGAACCTGGAGGACGAGACTGGAAGTGCAGACACGACCATCACCATGGCAACTGGCCCAGCCGACAGCCACAGGAAGGAGGAGGAGGACGACAGTTCAGCTGAAGAGAAAGATATCCTTCCTCACGAGCTGCCCGTCATCTCACCCCGCCTCCTGGAGTTTGACCCCGCCTCCGGCCCCCAGCGGCCAATGAAAAGCCCCAAGAGGATGGGGGTGCACCACCTGCACCGCAAAGACAGCCTTACCCGAGCTCAGGAGCAGGGCACGCTGCTGGACTGACCGTCTCCATGGAAACCAGGCCACACACACCCAGGAAATAGCCATACTCCTGACTGCAGCGTTTGTGGGGTTCCGACATCGATGAGCCGACAGAGGATGAGGAAACCGAGCCAGACGTCCCACTTCCTGTTTACTAAGGGATAGGAAACATTAAATGATCACATCTGGGGGGGGGGGTAACAGCATCTGGTTCCTGTTTATTGATCAGAGCTGTTTCAACCCGTCAGCTTCTGTGTCTGGAAGTTTCCATCCATTGTAGGAAGTTTCTTCTCAGAACCTCTGAACACACAGACCAGTTATTAGAAAATCTTGGACATCCCATAATAAGAAATTGCCTTTGATACCATAACTTCACTTTATTGTAGTGTAACTAATGAGAAAGAGCGAAATGAAACCCTTGGTTTCATAGACAGTGAAATGTTTCTGTAGAAAATAGAACCTAGAATTCATTGGAGATGATCTAGTTTTCTATCCTACCTGTAAATGATGTCATCGTACCTGAGCTGATGTTCTGGAAGCAGGAAAACCTTCCTGGACGTTTCTGACCCGGTTCCTGATCACCTGAATCGGCTCCATGTCTGGAATCTCCCACTTCAACTGAATAAAATGTCTGTGTTCCTGAGCAGGGGCTTTTATTTTGAAGAGAATCAACAGGACTCTCTGTGCCTCCCTCACTTCCTGTCCCAGAGGTTGTGAGTTTGACACCAGGCCTGGTCGGACTTTTATTTTGATGTTTGTAGTTGGTGGTTTGCTGTCATGTGTTCAGTCAGTGGATTGGTTGATCTTTGAGCCCCCCCACCCAACACACCGATGTCCTGTGGGGGCGGGGCTGTGGGCGGAGCCTCTCAGCACCTGGAATGTAACCATCACTGTTTTTCTTGTTTTGGTTTTTCTTTGTGAAAGTTTGATTGGTTGTCACTCAGTTTTCTTGTTTTGAATTTTATTCTTTTTTACTACGGAAGCCTGTTGGTGCCAGAAGCAGCGATTGGGTTGTTCTGATCCGATGGAGAGTAGGAGGAGGAAGTCTCTGATGTTGGCCCCTGCAGGCTTCCGTCCGATGCCCGCGCTCGGTCTGTTCTTCTTCTCTGACAGCAGAGGATGAATGTGGACCTTCTGCCTCCTCACAGAACCGATTGTGTCCCACCGAGGACCCAGACTGATCCGACACTTTCACAGAACCCATCGGGGAACCGGTCCGCTCCGATGTTCACTGAATGTTCAGATGATGAATGAGTTCTCCCTCCGTTTGGATCCGATTCTGGTCAATGTCTCCTTCATAAAGTCCAATATTTTTATTTCTGTCCAAAAGAGAAAAACTTATTTTCACAGAAGAAGAAGAATATTTCCTTTGCTTTGATTTGTATTAAATTCCTGATCGACTGATTTCTGCTCTGCGTCAGTCTGTGGTTAGAGGAACCAGAACTGGACCTTCTCGCCGTTTTCTAGGGCAGAACTGGATCAGAACCTGTCCTCTCTAAAGTTAGGGATTTAACCCAGTTCTGACCCGTGGAGTGAGACCAGCCCGGTTCCTGTGACCCTTTTCTACACCAGATGGTTCTGCTGCTCATATTTCAGAGCCATGCCTGTCAGGAAGTTCTGCTTCCTGTTTGTTTTTATGGTTGTACGGGGTTCTGGGTCCAAACTGAATCTGGCTGCCTGGTTCTGTGCAGTCCGTTTAACTGGAGCACGTCCAGAACATTTGACGTCAGGTTAGAACTGCACCTCATCGGCTGATTGCAGTTAATAGAACGCCGGTTCTGATTCTGCTTTAATCAGCAGGTTCTGTTCATTCTCAGGTTTCAGGTTCGGACTGATCCGTTCCTCTGCACATACGGTTCGGTTCTCTGAAACCAGAGGCTTTGTGGGTCAGAACACCCAGAATCCTTCTGGTGTTTGTTGAATTTTTCATGGTTTAATAAACGGACTAAACGGTCACTGACAGCGTCTCTGTTCGCCGGCGGCGTCCTTCGGAGGATGCATTTTAAGGCCGGTTACGTCACAGCGCTGCGCGGAGGCTGTCCCATTTGGCAGAAGTTCTGCCTTCCAATGCGTCCTCCTTTACCCGAACCCTGACGATGCACCGCCACCATCCTTAGCGGCCTCGCCTGCCACAAGATCCCCGAGACGCTTTTTTTAGTAGTTGAAGAAAAAGAAAAAAGGCAGATTTTTTTTTAATAATGGCGAGCAGCAGCGCCGGCAGTAGTGCTGAGTACACCTTTAAATGTAGGTAGCAAGTAGTTTGTCGTTTTAACTGAACATTATTTAAATACAAGACGGTAACGGAGCCACCGGTTTCCTGCTGTCCGTTCAACCCCACCTGCTGGATTTTACTGAAACCGGGTCGGGCGGATCAGCTCCACCTGCTCCGGGACCTGCAGCCATGACCGCTTCCAGCAGGGGACGGGTCCACCTCAGGTCTCCATGACTACATCACAGCCACTTCCTGTCTGTCTGACCGGCATCACTGACCTTTGATCTCCTTTATGAGCAGAAGGTGGAACTGAAGTTCTGACCATATTTGGATGAAGTCTGGTTGAACGTGTGACCTGATGGAGGCCAATCAGAGGACGTTACGGATGTTAGCTCCTCCCTCCTGACTGACCTCAGATCAGTGCTGCTGGTTGCTTCCTGTTGGGTGGAAGGATCTAACGATGGTTGATCTATGTTCTCTGAAGGCCTGATGTTCAACCTCTCGGTCGGGGCTGGTTCTGATCCGTCCTTCAGATGATGGAACACGTAGAATAAAACTAGTTTATCGTTTTAGACATTTTGATTCAAAAAAAAAATTTAATATTCAAATGAAACTTTTATCAAAAAGTTCTTTAAATGTCTTTTAATTTTTTTTCACCACAAAGAACCAAAGATTAGATCGCTGCTCAGACTGAACAGAACGGGCCGAACCGGGTCGAGGATCGGATCAGAGCCTTTAGTCCTGTCTGATTAGGCCTCATGGTTCTGGCCAGTGTTCCATGTTCTCTGACCCATCATGCATTGCAGCAGCCATCTCGTTGCAGGTCTACCGACTCTGATGTCTCAGACCAGAACCTGAAGAACATACAGAACCCATTGGGTCACAGCAGGGGTTCTGGTAGCGATCTATAAAGTGATCTGCTTGTTCTGTGACTGAAGGCGTCCAGAACGTCTGCTGGCTCCCAGATCTGTTGATGTTCTCCGGTGATCTGCGAACTGAATGAGTAGTTTTGCTCTTAAACTACGATCATTAAATATTATAAACTTGAAATAAAATGCTACAATCAGCTTATTTTTTTTCTTTTTTTTAAACCTAAATCTTATTTCATTGGCAGATTGTTTTGCTTATGAGCTAAAATCAAAGGAAAAGTTTTTAGACTGTTTCTGCTGTGCTGTGTTCAGGAGCTGCTGAAACCTCCGACATTCAGCCTTCATGATGGAGAGTTACTGGGGGGGGGGGGTAAATATTAGCTGCTAGCACACAGATGCTTCGCCCTGGTGGTGCCTGGATCAGACCGTCATTTGGGGACAGATGCAACCTGCAGACTGTTCCTGTGCTAACAATGCTACATTCAGTTAGCATGTATGAGTATCTGATCTAACAAAGGAGCCAATAGCAGAGCAGGAACCACTGTCGAACAGCCAATCACTGATCTCACTGTATGAGGGCAGCAGAGAGGTGCTCAGGTCCAGTCCCTGGGAGGTCCAGTCCCTGGGAGGTCCAGTCCCTGGGAGGTCCAGTCCTGCAACTTTTTGATGCTCCCGTTTTTAACACCCTGAATCAAATGAGCGGCTCGGTACCGAACCTCTGCTGAACTAAATGAGGGTCTGAGCCTTTAGATTCAGGTTTGTTAGAGATGTGACTAAAAGTTACAGGACGGCAGCTCCTGAGGACCTGAGCAGCCCTGACTGAGACAAAGCATTAGCTTATGTAGCCTAAGGGCTAGCAGGTTCACTGACATGCTAGCAGTAGCTGACTGACGGTTTCCTGCCCAGCAGACCCCCCCTCCCCCTCCTGGTTAATGAACAAATAATAAAACTATGACATGAATAATAAAGACATATCATAAACTCACAGCTGCTGCAGATATGATGTATAATAATAAACTCCTGAGATGAAAAGTTTGATTAAACTTTCCAGGGACCCTAACCTGCCCAGAGCTGCTTTTAGCCCAGCTGGCTAACGTTAGCTGTTCACCAGGTCTGTAGAAACTGCTCCAGAACCGGCTGTGGTTCTGGAGATACAAACTGGAACCAAAAGGAGCCACTGCTAACAGATCGGATCCAGTTATGTTTGATAGATAAAACTTGATTTAAATGATCAAACATCATTTTGTCTTTGATTAGGATGAAATTGGTTTATCAATTTATTAAATTAATTGATCAACATTAAATGAGATTAAACTCTGACATCATCAATCCAGGTTTTCTCCTCCCTCTGCTTCCTATGCTGCTCGTAGACCTCCAGGGTCCCCTTGACATCCAGAGCTCATCGTTTCTAGGCCGAGGAGAGGATTGGCCTAGAGACAGCAGGTCAGGAGAGGAGAGGGACGACTTTAGCGCCACCTGCAGGACAGAGAAGGTGCTGAGAGGAGGAGCGGGGGGTGTTCTTCAAAGTACCTTTGAGAATCAGACGAAGGAGGGAAAATCTGAGGAGCATCAGATGGTAATCGGGTCAGAACCGTCACCGGCGGTGGAGAATCACCAGCAGGTGTTCTGGGGCGCCGTACTTGATGATCGTTCTAGAGACGAGTTCATCTATCAGATCCTCCTTCAGAACCACGGAGGCAAACGGGACTGAGAGCAGAACCACACAGGAAGCTGAGACTACTTTAAAGGTGTCAGATCTCCGAACCTTCAGGCCCATCAGAACCGCTCAGTTAGCTCCGAACCAGGATGGGTCTCTGTGTGAAGCTGTACTGACTGCTCAGCATGGGGCAGCAGAGGTTCCAGCTGCAGTTCCTCTTTACCTTCAATCCAAAGTTCTGTTCAGCCTGAGGTTCTACCAGAACGTCGGAACTCTGGTTTATCGTCTGTGGGCTTTTATTGTGAAAGGCTGAGGGGGAAAGTGTTAGAGCAGGACTCACCTTCTCCTTTAATCTCATGAGGTGTTCCAACCACAGCTGGACGTACATCCAGAACCTCAGGTCCAAACCCTGAACAGATTGCTGCTGTTCAGTCCAGCTGCCAGCAGAGGGCGCTGCTGTGCTGCCAAGGATCAGAAGCAGCTTCACGAGTTCCTCACTTCCTTTCATCTCTGCGCCGTTTCTTCAGCCAATCAGATCGCAGCAGGAGGGTTCTTCTGGTCCGGGCCCCTGGTCCAGCCTTGGACTTCCATTCTAAGCTCTGCTAACAGAACCATCCCTGCTGGTTCTTCAGATAAAGCAGTGGAACGTTCTCCATCATCTTCAGGTTCCTCTCAGTCTGTCTCTCATCTTCAGAACCGAGTTTTTGCTTCTGTCCTTCGAGCTTCCATTTATAGCCACTGTGGGGCAATAAAAGACGGTTCTGTTTGGTTCTGTCCTGCAGTGATTCTCAGCTCAGCATCGTTACTGTTCTTGAGAGAAAGTCCAAAGAACCGCTGATCCAGACCCGTTGAACAGGCAGAACTGGATCAGGTCTCAATCATCTCAGTCTGGCTCCAGGATTCGGACCTGATGAGGATCTGGTTCTGTTCAGGGTGAACTGGACACGTGAGAACAGGAAGTTCTGCAGCAGGAACGTTGTTCTGCTAACAGGGTTCCCTGAGGGTGAATGGGTCCAAATGAAATGAGTTCTGGTTCCGATGAGCGGATTGCAGACACTGAGGATCCTAATCTAATCTAATCTGATGAGGAGGAGCCTCCAGATCAGCAGATCATTCAACAGCTGCTGCGGCGCCGACATCCAGCCGGGTCAAACGGGTCAAACCCAATAATCCTCTGCTGCCCAAGAACCACACAGCTTCCCCCACCGGACCGGACCAGGGGCCCAGAGGGACCACATACCAGAGAGGACCGGGTCAGAGGGTCGGGAGATGACAGGAAGTAAACATGAACGTCAATCAGAGAAAGGAACCCAGACAGAACCTGACAGAACCTGAGAGAGCAGATGAAACGGGTCCAGACCCCTCAGAATCTTTGGATCATCAGGATCCAGTTCTCAGAACCAGAACTCACACTGAACAGATGCCACCTTAACCCTGAACTGGACCAGAACGAGGGTCAGAACTTGACTCCTGCACCAGAACCTCCAGGCTGATATGACCCAGCTGGACATTCTGGATCCACCAGAACAAAACTCTTGGTGTCGGACCTCACCTTCTCTCCCATCAGAACCGGCCCCATGGCCCGGATGATGTGGGCCCGGGGTCTGCAGGACGGGCAGCCATGTAGACTCCTGGGGTCTCTGTTGGGAGAAGGAAGCTTAGAGACTGGTCCGGTCCGGTCCGGTGCGGTGGCTCTGCTAAACAGACCTTTCAGAGGATCAGTAGGTTCTGATCGGACACTATCAGTGGTTCTCTGATCCAGTTGTAGCAGAACCAGACAGGCAGTACTTCCCCGGGCGGCCAGCAGAGGGCCCCGCAGCTCTCTGCTGGCCTTCCTGTTCTGCAGCCTTGGAGGTTTTATGGACCCGGCAGATGTGGCCAGATGTGGCGTGATTGTCGAGGAATTGGGTCAGCCCCCCCCCCCCCGATTGGATCTTAATTCTTCTTCTGCTGCAGATGTTCTGCTACTAATCGTTCAAATTAGGGTTTAAACTGCAGTGAGGAGACAATCAGACAGACTTAGAGTCGGATCAGAACCACAAACATGGAGACCATGGGGGGGTGAGAAACCTCGATGTCTTCTGCCTTCCAGGGAGACGGCGACGGTTCCTTGAGGATGTTCTGCTCTGAACCTCGGCCCGGTACTGGGGTTAAAGTGCAACCAGCACCAGGGCCTTGTGGTCTGTGAAGAACCAAACCAGGAGCGGATCGGATCAGAACACAGAGAACCATTATTCAACATCAAGACATCCTGAAAGCTTCTAGTAAGAACTTCAGCTTCTCAGTAGATCTGGTTTTGGTTCTGATCCGGTCGGCTCAGAGTCAGAACAGGAACTGAAACTCTGGGAGTTCTGGTGACCCAGACTTTCTTCCTGCTGGTGATTAGAACCTCAGGTTCTGCAGATGTTCCTGATCCACTCAGAACCTAGATGCTGCTTCAGGTTTCTGGGTCAGACCCTTTGCTGGTTCCGTTTGATGCGTCTTTCGGACCCGCCTGATCCCAGCGTCCTCAGAGACTTCCTCACTTCAGCCACAGCGCTGCGGGCGCCGCGTGGAACCGGTTGAACCTCAGACGTTCCAGACGGACAGAACCCCTTCGACCATTTCTGTGAGGTCAGAACCTCTTTGACCAATCAGAGCTCAGAAAGTAGAACAGGTAGAACTTCTCCATCAGTATAGCTGCAGAACATAAACCAACGGAACCAGCGGATCCTGGTTCCTCTGCAGAAACACCAGAACCAGAACAAGCTCTGATTCATCTCACAGGCTTCATGTGTCCTGAACGTCCATCGAGCCGCAGCACGAACGTCCAATCAGAACCGGGCCGTAGCAGAAGGTTCTGAGGATCTACAGATTAAAAGGTTCCTCAGAGTTTCAAAGAGAACGTGAGGAGAACATGAGATTAACTGAGGAACCTGGAGGAATTTAAGGGAGTCCAGTTCTGCACCCAGAACCCTGATTCAGCACCAGGCCCAGATCTTGGCGCCGTCCTCCAACGGACCTGAATGTCCCAGAGCAGACTAGGCCGATCCGATACAGACGGAACCGGCAGACAGAACAGGAGCAGAACTGTTCTGGTTCTGGTATTGTGCTCCAACAGAACAATGGGACCAGAGTCGGGTCCAGTAGCAAGAGTACCTGGTGGGTGAGGGAGGCGTAGAACTGGAGGACGACGTCCTCGCTGTCCCGAGGTTCTGCTGGACCCAAAGAACACCACGGTGTGATGGCACCGATCTGATCTGTGGCCCTTCTGGACCCCAGGCGGCGGGTCGTCCCCAGGAGCTGCCTGGGGGAGAACGGATCAGCTCCTCCTTAGAACCTGCAGAACCTCCTGCTTCACCTCTTAGTCGTTTCCAGCATGAAGCTGAAACCAAAACATCTAGAAGGAGACGAGTGTTCGGTCCGGATGGAGGTCCGGGCAGAGGCGTGAGAATCTGGATCAGAACCGTTTACCTTCAGGTTCTGCTAGAGCCTGAGGACCAGAACCTCCGGCCGTCTAATCTCCACCTCAGATCTGCTGGACCGGCTGATACCAGCAGGTTCTTCCTGGATCGACCCGAAACCTCTGGTTCTGTAGAACATCCATGAAGCTCCTGCTCCGTCTTCTGTTCATGTAAAGGTTAACGTTCCTGTAAACAGCTTGTGTGACGTTTGTTCTCAATGTGTCGTTTTTATCAAGATTCAGAACCTCCATCAGAACAATCGGTGCTGGAAATGGCCCGAAAAGGGTGGACCGGACCGGTTCTGGAGGACATACAGGCTTGTTTCAGTAGAATCAGCTCATATTGTGAGATCATCAGTTCAGACGTTATGATGGTTTCTCTGAACTGTTTGAGTCAGACGTTAGAACCAAGGAACCGTTCTACCGTTGGACTGTTTGTGGAGCAGCTCCCTGGTTGGATACTTTCTACCTCAGGATGCAGCAGAACCTCTGGTTCTGTAGAACCTCATCAAGACCCAGGAATCACAGCCCAACTTTAAAACGGCAGAATCTGAAGAACTTTTAGCGCTTTAGAACCTGGAAGAAGGTTCTAATGGCTTTTCAAAATAAAGTTCCTTCAAAATTTCATTTATTCTGTAGAACAAGAGAAATGTAGGGCAGGTTCTCTGTGGAACATGTGGAACCTTAATTCAGCAGAACCTGTAGAACCTTATCAGCTAAATTAGAACCTTATTTCTATTTTACAGGCTCTATGCTTCGGTTCCTTTGGCAGGAAATAAAAACCTTCCTCCCGACCATCAGGCAGCATGACTGCAGTTCAGCCTCGGTCTTTGTGTGAAGAGTCTGGAGGAGCTGCATCCGAATCCTTGGATCGCTAGAAGAATCGCCGTCCTGTTTCCTGTTCGAGGCCTCAGCAGAGACGAGCTTCAGCCACAAATGATAAACAGCCTAAGATCCTCCATGTCACAGGAGGCCTGAGTGGACTGGCCACCATGACCTTTAACCTCAGTGTAGGGAAGTTATGACATTATTGATGAGTTTGCCTCAATAAAGTGCAGAAAGGGATTATTTTGATGGAAAGTTATTACAGTTATTTCCTAACTAAATGTGTCGACTGACCTTTCATTGCAGCAATCTTCTATTTCTCCATTTCCATCATGACTCACAGCGATTTGCAAAGACCTCTACTAACCTGTTGTGTTTGTGGCCTTCAGTAGATGCTGCACTGAGGAGGAGAAGCGACTGGATGACTTGATTCTAGTTGGGGGGGGGCTCCATGGAGGTCTGAACCGACTGTTTCCATTCTTATTTATAGTTGATCCTTTCTTAATGAACCAGTTTCTGATCTATTTGACAGAAACGTTTTTAATTCTCTGATCATTTAATGATAATAAATCGATTTTAATGTTCATCCCGCAGAACATTTGATTTCATTCTTTAATCATCCTGTAAACCTGTAAATAAACATCTATATCCTGTAGAGCACTTCTGGACAGATGCAAACTACATTTCATTGCAACAACAATAAAGTTGAATTCTATCTTATTCTGTTTATTGATCATCAAACATTCATCATTGTTCTGTTTCCTGGTTTAATCAAACTCTGATCTCAGTTTGTTCGTTTCATCTTCTAATAGTTGAATCATTAGAAAAAAAGGTTTTATTATTTGAACAGTTTAAGATGGAGTTCTGACCCCTGAGGAACCAAAGAGGAACAAACTTCTCCAACATCTGGATGCAGCTTCAGGTTCTGCTGATCAATGCATCACTCATTCAGCATCTCGCCTGGACACGAAATTAATAATGTTTGAAATATTGCAGAGATGAAAGAAGGAGAAACCTTTTGACGTAGGATTTAAAGAACCAGGATCAGGAACCAGAAGCGTCATGAAACCAACCTGTTGCTCATCCCTGCTTCTCTCCTGTAAGCTGATAATCAGATCAGCTGTTTTCCACACAATGAAGATGATTAATAACCATAACAAACATGTTGTCTCCTCCTGCAGCCTCAGTAGCCAGTAGCAAACATCTGGAGCAGATCCAGCTGTTCCTCCAGCTGGTAAACAGGCTGTTTATCTGCAGCAGATTAGCTGTCAGTCATCAGGAAGGTGATTACAGCTTTTGTTCAAACACCAAGGTGGGATTAATGCATTACAAGCTATCAGCTGGAATTACTGGGAGCTACAGCTGCTCACACTGGAAACCAGTCCGACGCTACGGAGACGTTCTTCAGTAGAACCTAGGGTCCAGGTAACAGAACAGCCAGGGAACCTTCTGTGGAGATGGACCTCTAGAACCGGGCCTCAGTCTGGGCCACACACTGATCCCGGCTCGAAGTTCTCGACCCTCCACAGTTCCCCAGGGTTCCTGTGTGTCAGCAGCAGGAGAACCGGGTCAGTGCGGGTCGGAACCTTGAGCGGCGGTGGGGTTCTGGTTGTGTTGAGTCCGCCTCAGGTGAGCCGTGGTCTGCAGGTGAGCCTTGAGGAAGGCACGGAGACGGAAGCTCTTCCCGCAGTCACGGCAGCCGTAGGGTTTGGCGGCGCTGTGGACGCCGCGGTGCCTCAGGAAGCTGGAGGCCAGGCGGAAGCTCTTGGAGCACAAAGAACATCTGTAGGGCTTCTGGCCGCCGTGGGTGGAGACGTGAACCTGCAGCTGCTCCTTCAGACGGAAGCTCTTCCCGCACGCGGTGCAGTGGAAGGGCTTCTCCCCCGTGTGGCTGCGCTGGTGCGCCCTGCACTGCGACGCATTGGGGAACTTCTTCCCGCAGACCTGGCAGCCGATGATGGTGTGTGGGGGGGGGAGCTCGCTGGCCGCCACTTCGTGCGAATGTTTGCTGATGAGGTGGTTCTTCAGGCATCTGAAGCTCTTTCCGCAGACGGAGCAGAGCTGCCTCTCTCTGGTGTGTGTGGCCTGGTGGCTGCGAAGGTTGGCGGCCTGCGTGAAGCCCCTCCCACAGGTGGAGCAGCTGTACGGACGGACCTCCTGGTGGACCAGCGTGTGGCGCTTTAGGTGGGAGGCGTGGTAGAAGGCCTTCCCACAGACCTCGCAGATGAAGGTCTTGTTGAAGTGGGTCAGTCTGTGGGTCTTCAGCACGCTGATGCAGGAATAGCCCCTCCCACAGATGTCGCAGTGGCAGCTCTTCTCGCGGGTGTGGCGTGCCTTCTCATGGAGGTCGCGGTGAGTCTTGTGGTTGAATCTTTTGGGGCAGTAGCTACAGGAGTAAGGTAGGAGTCCGTGCTCCCTGATCTCGTGTTGGCGGAGCTTCAGGACGCCGCTGAACGACGCACTGCACACGGAGCACAGAGGGTGGGACTTGCTGCGATGGTCGGCCAGCCGCTCGGCGCTGGGGAACAGCTTGGTGCACTGGGAGCACGGCAGGTGAGTCTGGACCGGGCCTCTCCGAGCCGAAGCTGAAGGTCGAGCGTATTCATGGTCATCAGCAGGAGGTGGAGAAGAGGGGAGGGGGCGGGGTGGCGTCTCCTCACCTGTTGGATCAGAGTAGGTCAACGAGCTGAAGCTGTTCCTCCCACCACCACTAGGGGTGCTGCTCTGTGTTTTTCTTCTTTCCTGCAGGTTACCTCACCCTCAGCGCGGTTGGCGCTCTGTGGCGCCACCAGCAGGCTCTGAAAACAGCGTCTCCAGGGTTCGTCTCTCTGCAGCCTGATTGGTTGACTGACTGTGAGCAGCAGGATGTGGGCGTGGTCTCTGCTGGGCACAGGGACCGCCTCCTCTGAAACACAGAAAACATAAAAAACCTTCATCTCTAAAACTCTGAGATGTTCCAGACTGATGTTTCTCATCTGCCTTCAGTTCCTCAGAACATCTGCTTTTAAAGTTCTGCTCTGGTTCTTTCTGGGTTCTAACCCAGGGTTCTACAGGTTCCGGTTCATGTTTGAGGATAAGCTCCTCCCCCTTTGCTCTTCCTGCTTCTCGTGCTGTGAGTCCTGTTGATGTTCACATGAGCTCTCCTTCCCTCAGACTTCAGGCCCCGATGGTGTTCCTCAGGGTTCTGTCCTGGAGCTTCTCTTTTCTCAGTAATCTTTGATCTAACTCAGCATCCAACGTTTCTGTGTCAATTGTTTGTTTTTTTTTCCATTTTAAATCCACTGGAACAGAATCATAAAGGAAACGAGGACCGTGCTCCGGTTTGCACTGCTCTGGACCGGAACCGCTTTGACACCAACATGTTGGGTCAGTCTTACAGTCACTGGCCAACAGGAAGTGATGTGTCCCTGCTTACCTAGTGACAGAGAACTCACCTCCAGTCCTCACTGTGCTCCCACAGGCGCCGTCAGATGGAGATGGAGCTTCTCCAGCAGTCACTTCCTGTCTGGTCACGCCGGCTTCGATAATCTTCAGGATTTTATCCACAGCTTCCAGACACAACCGGTCCACCACAGCTCCCAGTTCCTCCTGACAAAACCAGTGCAGCTCCATCAGTGCCTGTGAGCCTCCGTCTGAACACGGTCAGTGTGGAGCAGACTGAACATCTGGGCCTACACCAGAACCGGGCTCAGCGGAACCATTCAGACAACAATTAACGACAGCTTTGGATGGGGGGGGCGCTTCCTCTCCAGCTTCCTCCTGCTAAATGCTGAAGTGCCCTTGGGCAGAGCGCTGAGTTTGATGAATGATTAATGCGTGGTACCAGCAGGCTGGAGGAACCTCCTGATGATTCTATGGTTAAACATCACAGAACCACCCGAAGAACCGGAAGACACGCTGAACATCTGAAACCTTCAATATGTTTCAACATACTTTGATCATTATCAAAGCCCACCGAACCGGTCCGAACCGGTCCGAACCTGCACTACATGGTTTTATAATCTATCGACTGGCGTCACATTTAGAACATTTTTCCCATATCGTGGATCAAAGTGTTATAAACACTGTGTGTACCGTGACGTCACCAAGGAGGAGCTTCTATACCAGGAAGTGCTAAATGTTTTAGCAGTAAGCTACAGTTAGCTTGCCTCGGTCCGGGGCTCCATGCTGGTAACAGAGACCTTCTTCTCCGCGGTCCAAACGTCCACCAGCAGCGCCTTGGCCAACCCGCTCACCACCAGAACCACCTGGTTCCGAACCGCCGCTAGATTCGCCATGATCGGCCGCGGTTAGTTCAGGCCTAACTAACAGTTGGAAGACTGTACAGGAAGTGACGCAGTTGTCTCGTCCAGCGCCAAGGAGCTGATTTTCTACTTACTTTGACGCAGGATCGGTTTTAACATGTAGACTGAAACAAGTCATTGAAAAAAGAAAGAAAATTTATGAAATAATTTCTAAACAACTCGGTTCTATTTTCAAATTCAGATTTAAAGAAAATAGTTGATCCTAATTTGGTGAAATTATGTAATGATGGATGGATGGTGGATGGATGGATGGATGGATGGATGGATGGATGGATGGATGGATGGATGGATGGATGGATG
>JAUZNJ010097679.1:14742-30251 GCA_034780135.1 Jordanella pulchra
AAGTCTCAGCAGGGCTTTCTGTTGGGACACATTTTATACAAGCGGACCAATTAATTGCTACCCTTCTACTTTAAAAACCCCCCTTTTATGCATCCTAAACTTGTAACAATTATCAGACTTTAGTTTTAACCGTTGATACAATTAGTTGTTAAAATTCATTACCGTTTAACTCACCACCAAACCAACAATTTATTTTGCAGATAAACTGCAATAGTTGTCTTAAAACTGTTAGTGATGACCTATAGGGTTGGACAGTGGCTACTCCTGTTGAATTTTCCTATTGGTTCAAACAGTACATGTGAATATCATCATAGCCCAGTATTTGGGTGTAAAAGCGCCTCAAGTCATCCTTCCCTCTACTGCCTTGGCAGCACCAGCTTTGGGCATCGCTGAGTCAGCGCCTTGAGCCACCGGCTCAGGGTCTCGCCCACCAGGCTCCAAAAAGCCTCCCTAAAAAAAAACAAAAATCATCCACCTCAAGAGATTTATCTCTGGCACAACTGTGAGCATCAGTCCGCCTTACTAGGTCAAATCAGCCTTGGAGATAGGAAAGTTGTGCTGCCGGAAGATCAAGCAAGTTTGGTTGCAAGGTTGTTTGTTCAGAATTCGACAGATCTGTGACAGACCAAATACTTTTGGTAATTATTTCACCGCATCAAAAACCATTATTAAAAAACGTACAGATTGAGGAGTTATACTCCATGTTATAGTTCTGTTGTTTTCCGTGTGAAACGGGTTTTGTTTTATCCAGAGCTTCAGGTATGGTTAGTTGATCAATATGTAATATTTACAGGTGTTAAAGTTTTGCTTACATGATGAAAGATGAATAGAGCAACTTAAATATCAAAAATTACTTTTAGGCTCAAAAAGGACAAAATAAACATGATCATGGCAAATGCTGGGTGCGTATTTTTTTGTATTTGAAGGCAAATATAACTTTTTTAAAGCGACAGTGTTTAGTTTAAAGCAACATCTAATGGTCAGACTGCAGCGACATGAAAAACTCCCCTCTCAACCGTCCCCCTCCAACGATACGGAGGCCGTCACGGTACAAAATGGCTTCAGTAACGACTGCATCACCTATCTCTTCAAGTGATGACGAGGTTTGTTTACATCGATAGTTTTATAAACAGCATTTTATTATGATGTGTATAGATATTTTATAGGCCTAACTTGCTGCAGCAATCTCTACAGTCACTACTTTGTCAGCTCTGAGTTGATGTAGCACAAAGATGTCTTCCTCCATAAAAGTGCGACCTGCTCCTATGGAATTATAAATGGTTATTTCTAAGGTAACTTAAACATAAAGATGGAGACTCTCAGTTCATAGAAGAGAATAAATAACGTAGTTATGTATGAAATATTACATTTCTGTCAATAAATCAATGTAATTATTACACACTATAGCTTTAACATAAAGAAACATTGAAATAAATATAAATTACTAAAAGAATATACACAGATTAATTAAACAGACATCCAATGTTATCATTGATGATATTTTTAGGGACAAAATATTCGACATTCGACAATAATTCAACTGACTTTACTTGGAAAAAGTGAATCCAAATGGTGAATTGAAGACTCCAAGCAGGCAATGTTTAAGAAGGATTTAATTGTGATACAAACCAAAGTCAAAGACGATGTTCAACATTTGTTTATATGCAGCTGAGCTGCAGGAGGTGATGGAAGCTGAATCTCAAGTGGTGCTGATATTTATGCCACACTTGAAATTCACACCATGAGGTCCGAGGTATTTGATGAGAACAAGCAGTACACAGTCTGACAAGTGCATCTAGTGTTTAAAAAGTAAACAGACTGAATAATATACAAATACATCAATGTTTTTTAAGGTCAGTGCAATTAGTGCTGCATGGATGTTAGGTATAGAGTTCCAGCAGTGACAGACAGCAGGAATCAGTGGAGACATGATACGCCTGGTTTCCAGATCAATGAAATCCATAAAAGCAAAGGCCTGTTCTGAACGGAGTCAAGAGCAGGAGGACTTCCTCGCCTGCTGGGTATGATTGACGTGTCAAATGTAAACAGAGCTGGGTTAGAGGCAGAAATAAAAGCTTTCTGATTGGCTCTGTCCTGCTGCATTACACAGTAGTGTAAGCAGCCTTTTGGAACGTGTTTATCACCCCCCCAGTGAGACCCCCATCCATCCTCTGACTTTCTTATCCACTAATCACAGCCCACCTTAACTCCATAATGTTTTTTTGATTCCTCCAGAGCCTAGCTCCTATAATTAATCTCCTTTATCAATAAACTGAATCGCTCAGTGAATGATAGAAGTGTCAACTGGGACCCAGATATTGAGCAGAACCGTTAAGATACATTAATTTCAAAAAACCATTTCATTACTAAGGTCTCAAAATCACACGAGTAATCTTAAAACTAGTATCAATGATTTTAAATTTTCACTCAAGATCTCCATCAGCTTCAGTTCATACAAACCGACACTAGCAATCTCTCCCCAGATGCCGACACTTAATCAATCTGCGTCCTTTTGAGGTGTTTACCATTATCCAGCATTTAGATTCATATTCCAAGACATGGTGAGGCGGTCCGTTGAAAGTCAAGGGTTTTTTCTTCAGCTCAGAAATTATGTGCATCTCTCTGTCACATTATTTACTCTGTCTGAAAACAAAGCAAATTCCAGCATTATGTGTTGACTATGGTATTCATTGTTTTAGTTTTAGTTGTTATTGTAGGCTGCAGAAGGTTTCTAGCTTCCTCCTGTTAAGCGTGGATGCCCCACTGGGAGAGGCTCTTAACTCCAAGATGAAAACTGTGAATGAATAAGGGAGCTTTGAGAGAGACTAGGTGATGTGGTTATCGTGTTTAAAGAGGATATAATGTTCTGAGTATTGATATTGATGAGTGGTAAATATACTCAGGGCTATTTGTGTTCTACCATGTAGCAGAACTGGAAAATGTTTAACGGGTAATGTAGCTCAAGTTCAATTCAATAGAATTCAAAGAGCCTTTATTAATCCAAAAGGGAAATTAAAGGTTGTTGTAACTCTTTACAAAGTTTTCACCATAACAGCTGTAAGCAGGAAGGATTGGGTCAAAAAGTCTTTGACTAAAGACATTTTCCCAACATTTTCTTCTTCATAAAATCATCTCCAGAGGTTCTTTAGGATTTTCCCAGAACAAAACCAACCTTCTTTATCAATTGGTGAACTTCTTTAAGCCATTTGTTCTGATGCTGTTACCCCAGCAGATGATGACAGAAGAGATCACACTCTCCCAATACAAACAAATCTACAATCATCACCCTTGTTTTCTTCGCATTCAGTATCAGATGATTGTTTCCACACTATGCCTGAAAGCAGTTCACCAGCTTCCTGTTCATCTCTGATATACCCAACAACTGTAGAGTTATCCAAGTATTTCTGCAGATGGCAGCAGTCTGTCTTGTACTAGAAGTCAGAGGTGTGTAGAGTAAAAAGGAATGGTGTGAGTACCGACCCCTGTGGCACTCCTGCACTGCTGACTAGTGGTTAGACTGGTTAGACACTGATGTTTCCATTTTTCTCTTGGGTAATAACTATGGATATTGACTCCTTTACAGACATTTTGGACTTTTTTAATAACCCAAAAATTCTCTAACACTTTGCTTTTAAAGAGGAATATCTCCATGCGATCTTTTGCAAGTGTTCTAAATAGTGCATTAGCTTTTTAGAAGTTTCTTTAAAGTTTTCCTGTGAACCTCAGCTGCCTTTTTTTGTACTTATTTTCTGTCAGTTTCCTTTTGCAGACCACGCCTCCCTATTCTGAAATGTGTGTTTAAGTATGAGAAAAGTGGAGAAGTATTTTAAATACACTGCTTTAGTCAAGAACTGGGAGAAATAAAACATGTTAAGAATCATTTGGGGACAGAATTAGCATTCGTTACTAATGGTGAGGATAGGTATTATCATTATCCCACTTTGCATCTGATGTCTGACTAATAACAGTAGCATAAAAAAACAAATCAAACCATCCAGCAGCTCACCTTCTGTCTTCACCTTACCTATGATTGTCTATTTATTTGTCCTAATTTTATTCTACTTTTATTGTCTTTCAGTCAAAAAATAAAAAAGAAGGAAAGGAAATGGAGGGTAAAAGTTTTCAAACATCTTTGTCCTATTGCTTCTTCCAAAAGCCATGATAAGCTTCTGATGGAGAATGCAGTTCAAATCTGACACCAGCACTGCTGAGCTGAAACACATATTTGCTTTAATCAAGGCCGGGAGGTAAAAAACAAAACAAACTAACAACAAAAAACAACAGCTAATGAGATACAAGTCGTAGCTTGATTCAGATTTAAATCAGCTCACCGGCAGATATGTGCAAACGCACATTATGAAGGCAGTCGGTTTCTATTTCCCTTCCCTTTATATCCAGGGGAAGGTTTTTCCACTCATTGCCAATTAATTCCTACATGTGTGAACGTTACTTTAAAAAACGCAGAGAACTTTTTCTAATGGCAAACCTTTGTTTCATTGCTCCTCTTCAGTACATATTAGGCTGCCAGCCGAGGCCACATACACATGCTGACTCTTTACAGAAAGCTACACATAAACTTATGACTGAGAGCAACTGGGTCATCTCACTTTAGCATTCAGCAAAAAAGGGTGGAGCTGAATAAAAAATGGTAAAAACAAAAAGAAAAAACACTGACAGGGCTGAAACTGTGGGAGAGGCAGAGGTTGGGAGCTGGATGCTGTAGCTTGAATCTATTTGTCATGTCAGATAAGATGACAAGTGCTCCAAGAGGGAATTTATAACCAGATTGTTTAGAGTAGCTCAATTTATTTACAGTACCTAGAAAAACAAGTTCTCGCAGGGACCTAGTCACCAGTATTTAAAGCAAGATTGGGTTTTACTCGTTTGCCAACCTGATTACATTGACTGGTGGATGGTTTGAATCCTTCAAACTGTCCGTCAGTTATTCAAACAAATTTTGATGAGTGGCGGAAGAGGACATTTTCTCCTTTAAGAAGTCATACTTGTGCCTGTATGCTTCTTAAAATCTCCCCACTAAAACAAAGTCATATAAAATAAAAGTGTTGTAATAATGACGTCGGAGCAGCACTTTGCATTCACATTAAAAGTGAAAAGCACCAGAAATAATGCAGAAACCATGAAGAGGGAGCAATTATGTGATAAAAGAAGATAAGAATGAAGGAAGAGCTCTGCATGATAGGGATATTACAATGGTTCCCCACTGCAGTGACACAGCCAAATTAGAAACCCTTTAAAATGAGTCTGTCTTTTTACCAAAATTGTACTGATTGGTATATTCACATTCTTTATTTTAAGGATTTCTTTGGTTATCTCATCCAGACCTTTCTTATCTGCTGTTTTTGTTTTACTCTTATGTAAATAACTTCTATATAAAACATATTTAATTTTCCCTAAAACTTTGCTGAGTGTCTGAGAGTAATTTTTGGTAAATGTCTGCTTTTTGTTTCACACTTGTATTCATTGGAGTGCTCATTATTTATTGAACAAGTTGTTATTTCTCTCATGAAAACAGTTTTTGTTTTACTAAAAATCATTGTCTTTAAAGCTGCAGAGACTCTATACATTTCTTTACACGTAAAATCCCCTAAATATTCAAAACATAATTGTAATACAAACAGTTCACCAAAGTCAAAGAAGATGTGATGCACGCGGAGTAATATCGGAGATTTTCTGTGTCTGAACAGCTTGTTGGTTTGATTATTGGTGAAATCACAACATCTTTGTTATAGAAATGGTTCTTTAATTGTTATTTTCATTGAATTAGAGCCAGTTTAAACTTTACGTATCAATATGTTCATTTATTGCCTATTAAATGTTTTGTAGTTTATAAGTCATCTTTAAAGGCACCAAGCAAGGACGACCAGGCCTGCCTGCTACTTTAAACCGCAGCATAGCTGGGGGTCAGAAATATCTTAGTATGTAGATAAAAAAAAACAACCAAACCTAAAGGCGCTGTCAGCAGTTTTACTCAACAGAATATGTCTTATTTAATGTATATATAATAAAAAAAGGCTTTGTTTGTTTTTAGCTGACAAGACTTCCTTTTAATTTTGTTTACTGGTGTTAGGAAATGAACAGTGACAATTTCATTATCAAACTTTAATCAAATTGTCCCAAAAGGATCAAAACTGAAAAAAAACGACTTGAAAATAATAAAATAATCAGACAGAAGCTTAAAGTTGACGTCTTCACCTGATGAAGAAGTGCTGCCTGGATAAGAGGTTTTCAAAGTAACAGAGAAATACATCTGATGCTTTTTGAGCTTTTTCATACAGAGAAGAGTTTCAGTCTCAAGAGCTTATAAAGCAGCGTCAAAATCTATTTGAAGATCGAGTTTCAACATTATATAGATAATTCTGTTTAAAGGCTGACAGAGAAAATGAGCTTCAGTTTGGATTCACTAAGGGTCTCTTTTATGGGAGGCTTATAAGGTGATGATTAAGATGTGTTTTTGTTCCTCTATAACACAGGGAAAGCTGGCTCAAATTTTAAATAAATGTCCTTCAAGGGTTAGGAGACAGGATTGGAAATAAAGCAAATAAACAAAGCATTTCAATAAGATTTGCATTCATTACTCACCATCACCTCCACCTGGGAGTCATTCATTGTATTTAGTAATGAAAAATAGAAGAGAATGAGGGAATATTAGAAATGGATTTCTGTGAGAGGAACTTAAGCATGAAGCTATATCATCAGGATGGGATTTATTTCATTTTGGAACCTACAGATGAAGGTGGTGGGTCTCATCACTGCTAAACAGTGACAGAAACTCTCGTGAAATTTTCATGACAATATTGATAGATTTAAAGCCATGTTTTTACTTTCTCAGCCTTTAAATGACGTTTAGTTGGTGAAAAGATTAGAGAGCCATCAACCAGTAGAGATTAGGATCAACAAAGGTCCCGACAGGAGCTCACTGTATGAGATTTACCATTTTCACATCCCAAATAAAGGCCTGCCGGCTGATTAGTGGAGGGCAAAATCAATACAGCCTCTTCGTTCCCATGCTCAGATGGTGCACAAGGCACTAAAAGAGGGTCAATGATTTAGCACATCTCTCTCTAAAATAAATTAATAAACATGAGAGAGCTGGGTTGTGTTGTGGCATCTATGGCGCTTACATCAGAGAGGTGAGAACGATGGGGAAACTTAATTCGACCTCCACTGAGAGATGGAAGGTCACTTCTATTTCGTTACGCTAGAATAATCTTCTCCTCACTTTCAGCTTTGTTCTGCTGCCATCTCATTTTAAGCTTCCCTGAGATTTTTTATATTTTTTTGCAAATACAATCAATGCAGAGGAAGGACAATTTTGTTGCATTTTATCGCTACCAAGCACTCGACTAAAACTCCAGTAAACCACACTTTCCAATTTCTACATTCACTAACTTGCAGCCTGTTGAGAAACACAGATTACAAAAATAATATGTGGGGATTTAAGTGACAAGTGCAGCAACAACAATAACAAAAAATCTAATCTAAGAATTAGAAACAGCAGAAGCTGCAGAAAAAAACCTACATGGTGCCAAGAACCAACAAGAGGCGCTCATTAAACAATGTCCCGAGGAGGTTCAGTGACAGCTTTAAGTAGTTTGGTATTAAAGCACCATGCCCAATTTACAAACCCAGTGATATTTGCATCAGAAGCAGAGAATTTCCAGAGTGAAAACACAGCTTATGGAGTTAAATTATCTTCTGCTATCAGACTGATAAGGACAGCACTACTTGAACCTTTGATTTGGCTGGTTTTTCATTCGCCTGTTTAGTAAGCTCCTTATACGACGTTTGTCTTTGCCTGAATAATGGATCTACGAGGCTAAAACTGGTCATATCTTAACGCTTTGTCAGTAGGTTTATTTATTCTGAGCACAGATTTGTGTTAACTGTAGCAAGCAGTGCATATGTGTTCACTGTTGTACAATTTATATGAAGAAATGGTTTCTGTCATCTAAATCTTTTCTTAAATGTATGGTGAATCTCTACTCGTTGATAAATGTTCCGGACCCCTACCTGACTAGATGATATCAAGTCATTGGGAAAAAAAAAGCATGGATCTTCTGCACAGGGAGTCTCGGTTCATTAGGACTCAGTGCTGAGAAAGCAGGAAATTATAGAGTGAAGCTGGCTGTATCTAGCTAAAAAAAATAGAGCCAACCAAATGAAACCCATCATGTTTTCAATCAGAAAATCAATGTAAAGCTGCTGTCAACAATTTTTTTAATGAATAATCTGTCTTAATCTAGTTGTCAAGGGGTTCTGTAATGATGAGAGTAAGTTTGCATTCAGGGTAACCGTCCCGGCTGCCCAAACCTACAGCATCTATCCTCCGAATCAAAGGACGGTAATTCAGCTGAGTGATAGTGCATGCCTCTGCATTTTTAGCTGCATCTCATTTCTTCTGCTGCACATAAATGCTCACAGTTTGAATGTTAAATGGTGTCATTATACCTCCTGCTAATGAGTGAATCTCGAACATTTACTCAGTTGGAAACACATCTGAATGTTGGTCTCACATAAAATCAAACTACATGTACTTTAAATGTGAAAAGTGCAGCTCAATTAGGGAACAAACTGATACAAAATATATGTAAATCATCCAAAAAGCTTCACAGCTAAAAAGGCCACAGCAACAATATTAATATCCGTAAGAGGTCATGTTAGTCAGAGTCGGTTGGTCCTTATGACTGCTGCCTCTAGCATGATATCCTTCGCTCATCGCGTTGTCAATGCTTTGTCATCTTTGCATTTTACAGAGTTGCTCTTAATTTATTAAACAAACAAGCTGCAAAGGCATATTGGCTGTAATATGCTAAGAGTCTATTAGTCTGTGTGTTTCAGCCCAGTGTGGGTAATATTAACCAGCTACATTTACTCTAACATTTACTAGAATAACTTTTTGAACCAAATGTACTTTTAGGAGTATTTTTACTGCATTGTACTTTTTACTTATGTAACAACACTTAATCTTTTGTACGTCTGATAAAATTATTTAAAAATATTAAATCACTTCTTCACTCCAGTCACTTAGTACTTGAATAGCCTTTTACTGTGCTTTTTTATTTGTACTCTTAATTTCTTAATTTGTCCAATCGCCATTTTTTTCTCAAATATGAAACTATTTTCACACCACATGATCCACTGCATCCAGATGTACACTTTGGACATTTGTTTGTTTTCATCGGCCAGTGAAGTAAAAATATATAAATGTGTTTTGCACCTTAAAAATTCTCTTACTTCTTTTTTTCATCCAACTGAGACATTTAACAAATAAAACAAAAAAGGACAAGGGTGAAAAATAACTAAGGAGTCCAATCTGTGCATGAAATCTCAAGCTGCTTTTTAATGTGGCAGGGTGGACACAGAGGGCCTGGGCAGGATTCGACCCGCACACTCCTGGATGAAAATCATGCGGACTGATCAGTCAGCCAAGATGTTACAGTGTGTGGTCCTGTCACCATGTCTCCCATTGGCTGACTGGTCAGTGTGCATTACTTTCCCCCAGGACTCTGGGGATCGAATCCTGTCCGGGCCCTCTGTTGTGTTCCTTTCCACATTTAGTTTTGGTTTGAAATTTTAGAAATATCTTGGAGGTGCCTGTAATAAATGTTGCAGTTGTATGTAACGCCACTAGAGTTATGATTTATACTACTTTAGCTGAACACAACTTGAGTGAGACACTTAAAGTGCTTGCAAGAGTATTTACCCCTCTTAGCCTTTTATCAATTTTGCATAGTCCGAGGTGTTGAACTGGAATGGAAAAAATTATAAAAAAAGAATAACAAGTAAATAACATTTTGCTAACATAAAAAACAACAGCAAACTAACACGCATGTTGAAATAAAACATCTTTCGCCCTCTTAAGAAGGGGTACAAAGGAAAGTAAAAGACTGTGATTAAACGCAAACAATGTAATTGATATTCCTCGCAGGACCTCAAGGCTCTGCCAAAAGAGAGATGGGGTAAGAAGGAGAAGAGGAGGAAAACGGAAATGTATTACTCAACGTCAGTAATGACCATAAACATATAAATCACAGGGAACTGAGGCTGTTACTGCGAAAATGGATCAGGCACTGCAATAAGAGGGTGGGGGGGGAGGTGAACGCATGAGGGATGAAGGCAGGAAGGGATCAACGGGAGAAGTTAAGAAATGAGAGGAAACTCGCAGGCTGAAAGTACACAGCACCATAGGGTGCCGCTTTTATATCAGAGCTCCCTCACAATTACTAACATGTCTATGTAGAGGATTTGTTTAATAAGCCCAGTTGGAGGCTTGATATATTACCAATACTGTTGTATTTTCTTTCTTAGATATTCTACTTTAATGCCATCTTTCTCAGTTTATTGATGGAAAATCATGGCTACAGTCCAAACAACAGCAAATGCCAACAGATGTCAACACAGCAGCCTTTCAGTCATGATTAGCTAACAAATAAACTAAAGCTTGACAAATAATGATGAGTTTGTGTTTATTCACAGGATAAAAACCACAACACAATGCTATTCAGCTCCTTCTATGTTCTGTTGAGTTTATGCTAATGAGTGTTTTAGTCTCTGCTCAAAAGAAATGGCTTCTTCAACTGGAAAATGTTAAGTATCAAATAAAACTATATTTGTTAGTTTGTTGCAATTATTTACTCTTTACTTTTGCAATGATCTAAGATATTTAGAAAAATATTTAGTCACAATACAAACTCAAAATAAAGAATATTTTATACATATTAAGGGAAAAACTCAAAGTCATCCTTAAAGGTCATAGCTGCAACTTTAAAAAGGTGAAAAAAAAACTTTAAAAAGGTGGAAAGAAGTAATTTAATAATCTAAAATATGAAAATATTTACTGAAATACTTCCCCCCCACCACCTTCTACTTCTGGTTAAAAGGATTGTATAGCAGCAGGAATAGTAATGTTAGAACAAGTTCAGGCGTTACTCTATTGCAGTAGGTCTGCGATACACCTGAGAAATTGCTTCTTCTCGGTGCTCATTTCTCAGATTCAAGCCAGAATAATAAGAAAGAAGAAGAAAAACCAGGTTGATAATTTAGAAGTTAGCAGAATATAGCTTAAGAAATGCATGCCACACTTTTCAGTTTTATTACAAGAACGTTTTTTTTAAAATATGTATCCTTTTCCCTTCACTGTGTTGCAGTACTTTGTTTCATTCATTTAAAATCCTAATAAAATACATTAAGAATTGACTATGTGAAGGACTATCCTTCCAGTTTTAATTGCATGGCTGTCTGATGCATTTCTAAAGATTAATGTCAAGATTTTTATCATCCTCTACAAAAATGTTTGTTCTTTTTGTAGCTTTTAGTTCTCACTTCTCACCAGCATTATGGAAGTGTTCACTAACAAAAGAATTGGAAAATGTGAACAAATCCAACATTTCTTCTTTATGCAGCCATTTCTGTTTAGCTTATTCTAGGTTTTGTCTCTGTGCCCTTGTCCTCACCTTCACTTAAAAAGAGGCAACATTTAAGAGGATTTGCTTTCAGCATCATAGTTGTGTGACTTTTCAAGCTCCCAGCACCAACAAAGTGAGTCCAACTCATGAAAGATTTGCTACCAAAAGCAGAACATGGCTACAGTAGCTGAGTGAAACTATACAGTCATCTGTCGCATCTCAAAGAAGAGAAAAGCCCCAGGGAATAGCTGCGACCAACTAAAAATACCAGCTGGAAAGAAAAAAACCCGTACCTGCTTCCAGCATGAAAGATATTTCAGATGTTGACAGATTTTTAAAACAAGTGTTGGACAAGAAGATCTATAAAAAGTGAGTTTCTACTGCAGTTTCAAAACGCTTGAAACCGAACCTTGTTCAGCTGCACAGTCCTGAAGGACACCCACTGAATTCTGATGTACATACTGTAGGTTTCAAAGCTCTCTTCAATTTGCCACAAACTGCTATTTTTGTCCTCATGTTTTTTTAATCATAATGACACGAAGGAGAAACTAATGTGAAAGTTTATACACTGCAGTAACGTTTAAATTATCTCAGAGCCTGGTGAGAAGGAGATTAAAGAAAGCTGAACTCAAGAATTACCAGTAGATACTGGTTTCTTTTTACTATAGTTTTACTGTAGTTGTATAAATATGAACAATATAGCAAAGATAACTCCTGTCTCTAATTTAACGATGTAGTTTAATAGTGACAAAACGACTCCCAGTAAGGTTTATGGACAATGCTTGTTCCTTCTGAAGCTTCATTCTTCTTCTTCTGATAAACAAAGGGTCAGAAACTGACTGCATATCAGCATTTTTTCAGCCTGCAGAACCGTAAAACATTCAACCAATGTTCTATAAAACTAAACCATGTCAGGATGGGACTGGCAGCAAAACTTAGGCACTTAAATTTCATAATAAAAAAGAAGCTAAAATGATAATGAATACATTTTTTAATAACACTACAAGATTGTACCACACGAAGGTCATGATTAATCACCCTCCTACTGTGGGAGGGGTTGTTCTTTTTAAATAAAAGATGTTTTGAAAACTACAGTGCCTCATAGAAGGACCTTTTCACATTTTGTCAAATGTAACCACAATTTCACATATTTATTGTGGTCATATCACATATAAGCCACCTCAAATAATTTAAGTTGATGTAGATGGAAGATGGATTGTACTTTTGTTTCAAATGATAATCTGAAAGCTTCAACCGGCGCATCTTTTTTTAGCCACACTGACTAAACTCCTTATTCTCCCACATTCCACTATGAATAAAACTGCAAGTCTTTATGAGGCTGTTTCTTTCAGCCAAGACAGCTTTCTGCCCACTCTTCTTTTCAATATGACTCAAGTTTAGTCAGATTGGACAAACAGCATCTGTAAATATTATTTATGCAAGTATTACTACAGATTCAGAGTTGGATTTATTTCTGGGTTTTAAATGGATTGTTGTAACATAATTATACACCTCATAGATTTCTATGGCTTTTTCAGCCTGTAACAGTTTATTTTTGTTTCTATAATTCTCTTTCTTAAGTTTAATTATTTCTTTCAGAGTTATGGTCAGGACAGCTTTCATATCCCTGCTTAAAAAAACACACAGGATAATGCTGCCAACACAATGTTTCATTGTAGGTAAGGCTTGCTCTCCAAATGCAAAAGAACATCTTATTTGGCATTTGAATAATAAAACTACATATTGTTATCTTTAAACAATTGTTTTCTCCATTGTCACTTCTTTATAAAGGTCGGTTAAAGTGTCAACAGATTTTACCACCTGAGCTGAGGACCGCTGCAGCCTAAATAGTAAGACCCATTCACATTCATTACTGTACTACCATCTCAGGCCACCTCTTGGTAGATATACAGTTATGCTGTAGTTTTTACGTTTTCTTGGGGTGATAGATTCAACAACCTTTAGATTTTTTAAGTTTGTGAAACAAACTATAAAACTGTAAAAAGTTTAAGGTATATGAATACTTACATATCATTCAACCAACAGCCCAATATTCAGACAAGCTCCCAGCATGACGAGCCTTTATAACAACAATTATTGATGTTGTCATTCTGACACTAGTGCTTTTCACTAGAACACTGGTGGCAGCAATAAGAAAGCAGTAAAGAAACGTAGATGTACGATACAACATGTGTGTATTGCACATTGTAAAGAGTTCACGTGATGTTTTCACATCAGTGGATGAAGAGCCTTGCACACCGTGCAGCACACCGGTATAGTGCACCTCACACATAGCTGACTGCACATTCCCATCGCAGGCTGTACTGAGGAAAACAGATAAAAACAAACATTTTATGAGTACCATTTGAGCCTCACGTTAGGTTTTCATACATATGTGGAAATATTTTATGCATAGGCCACTCGCTGTGTTGGATTATTTACTATACTAAGACGTTTTTCCATTTTCTTCCTAGTTTTATACACTGTGTTATTTACCCAACTACAAAATCAGTATAAAGTGATGCATGAGAAGGAATCACCCTCCTGTTCCTCACTGTAGTGAGGGCAGAGGCTGGCACAGGTTTATCAAACAAAAAAGTATAAAGCATAATCATCTAACTAACTTGATTTGCGTGTAATTTCACTTCGTACTCAGTGTTGGACAAGAGTAAATTTGTTTCGGGAGCAGTTAAAGCCCAGTGTGCACCAAGAAAAAAGGCATGCTAATGAATGATTTAAGGGGATAAAAATGAGGATTACAGGGAGGCAGACCAGGATATATCAGGTAAGCACACGCACAACACACTCATGCAGGGGGGGGGGTTAAACCACAGGCAGGTGTTGGCAATAAGCCGTCCTTCTGACAGCAGAAAGACCAGCACACACACTGGTGCTCTGAAGATTGCTGGAGCTGCAATGTTGCAAAGCAGTTTCTATGGCCATGCCTGTCGGAATGCTAACGTGTTGCTAGGCTGACCAGGAAAAATAAAATGTGGGAACGCATGGATGTTTATGAAAAAATAGAAATAATGACATTCTGAGAATACGCCGTCGATGTTGAGGTGTAGATATGTCTGTATGGCAGCATGTTCCCCAAAAATGTCATTATAATCTAAGGCAGCGTTCACATTGGAGGTCTTGATCCTCAACTGGGGTATTTAGGTAGAAACTCTTTTTTTTTTTTTGCATGGTCTCTGATTAAAACTTGAACGCAGCAGCCATCGGACTCCAGTCAGAATATTTCAAAGCCCCAAAATGACCTGGATACAATACAATATGTCTGTGTCCCAAATAAGCGAAAGCCGATGAGTACGAGTACCAGGTTAACGTATATGAAGTTAAATCTATTTGAACATAAAATGTAACTTTTGTACATTTTTGTCTTAGTTATTGCTCTCAGTGGGCTATTTTTCAATAAATACCATGTTTTCACCTCTGTGTACTCCACTGAAAAATGACTTAGTGGAGAATTCTGTAATCAATTAATCATGGGTGATATGATTCATTGATTCAGTCCTTTTGAAATGTCTTGGGCTTGAATTAAATGTATTAAAATGTATCAAGGAGGAGAGTGATCGATATCAGTAAGTTTAATTTTCTGCAACAATGCCAGCAACAGGTTGAAACTACTTTCAGCCTCATCTTAAACAGAACCTACACTCAATTCTCACCTTAGTGCTGCTACTCTTAACGCTTAACCCTTAAACAACACAAGGACCAGGAAGTTCTCCCAGTGTGGAAATAGTCTTTACACCACAACGGATGTTAGGTCACACACAAACTTTCTTGTCTACGTAATAAAGGCCAATGTACACTCCCATCGACTTCCATTTATTTTTTTTAGACATTTCAACCCTTTCCATGGTTCAACCATATCAATAACCATAAATCAAGCTGTTACCAATGCTTTCCAACCCCAACTTTGACCTAAACTCAATTTAAACCTTAGTCCTTAACTTAACTGTTAGCAAACTAGGAAGTGAGGACCAGCAAAATGTTCTCATTTCAGTACAAACTGTCCAATATTTGATGGGGAAATAAGAAAATTGCCTCCCACTCAGATGCCAAAACAGAAACACACAC
>JAUZNJ010097680.1:6994-17897 GCA_034780135.1 Jordanella pulchra
ACAGGACCGAAAGGAGACCAAGGTTACATGGGAGTTCCTGGACAGACTGGTTTAAAAGGAGAGAGAGGACCAGCAGGTCCAAAAGGAGACACTGGAATTCCAGGTGAGTAATGGGCTCCTCATAACAGGCAACCAAATAAATGTTGATTATAAATGCTCAGTGTAGATCACTCACTGTTTTCAATATGCTACTTTTTTGTTTTGTTGATATGTTAAATCGAAAACTCCACAGTTATTCTCTTATACATATACTTATATGAAAATGTACCTTTTTGTAGTCTGTAGCGATGATATAGAGGCTCATTACCCAGGACATCATTCTGTCGGGGGATGACACTTGATGCTCATAACTAATTTCTATGTCTAGTTATGAAAGAGAAGATCCTTCCCTGTTTTGTTGACAGCATAAACACTCTAAGGGTTTACATCTGTATGCTGCACTGCTGTGTTTGACTAATAAAGTTGAAGTTACAATCTGATTTGCAGTTTTCAGTTTAGTAGTAGACTAAATGAATTTTTTAGTTTCTAGTTAAAAATCTCAAATTTATTTAGATTGACGGTTCTGCAGTTTTTAGATGTACACCTTCTCCAACAAACCTGAACAATATAAATTAACTTTTTTTTTTACCACATTCGATAATGACAATTATAAAAAACACAAAATTTGAACAAGTTAAAATGGACTAAAACACAGGATTATATGAGGTATACCTACCTAACCTATAGGCAGTATGAATGCAGTGTCTTTGGTCTTCATCTGAATCATTCAAGGAACCGTCTGCTCCACAGGTTTTCCTGGGACTCCTGGCAGTCGGGGTCCTGCTCCATTTCCCATTACAATTCCAGGAGAAAGAGGTTCTCCGGGACCACGGGGCATCACAGGCCCCAAAGGATCTACAGGGGAGCCAGGACCTCGAGGCCCACCTGGAGATCCGGGTTGGTTATAATACAGTTCTTGCTGTGAAATATCAAACGTTACATCTTTTACTCCTACCTGCTGATCCTGAAAGTGTTAATGTAATAAAATATTTAATTGATAAAGTACACAGAACACAGGGTAAGCAAAACAACACATCTATTGTATTTATGTACAGGGTTCATGGGACCAACTGGAGGTAAAGGTATGCCTGGGATTAGTGGCACTCCGGGAGTCCCAGGTTTCCGCGGAGAGGTTGGAAATGTTGGACACCCTGGTCTCCAAGGGATGGAAGGTACGTCTTGATTTTGCGGTTGTTATTATTACAGGTGAAAATGATCATATTGAACATAATGAAAACACCATAAGGTTAACTGAGTCCATTATTCATCAATAGGACAAAGAGGCAGGCCAGGTATCCCAGGATTACCTGGGATGGCTGGCCGCAGCATCAGCGTGGGCTACTTGCTTGTGAAACACAGTCAGTCAGAGCAGACGCCGATGTGTCCGGTGGGAATGTCTAAACTGTGGGACGGCTACAGTCTGCTGTACCTGGAGGGTCAGGAGAAGGCCCACAACCAGGACCTTGGTGAGTCAGTGTGAGCTGGTGAACTGCTCTACATTATTATAAAAAACTTAAAGCAACACCAAGTAACTTTTCAAACTTCATAAAATATTTTTATAACTTTTGTGATCATATGTCAACTTATAACTAGTTGAATGACCCCTCTGTCGTGGCAAGAGGAGGGTGTGTATCGCTTTCAACTTTGTGGAAGGTGGCAGCAATACTGTACGAAACCAAATTAAACATTTCTTATTTTCAACATCATCATATGACATTGTTTCCGCAAAGTTAGATGATTAACTCATTGCTATTCATATTTCAAACAGCTACTGGGAACATAATAATAATTAACCAACCCCAGGTGACCGGGAGATCAGGATTGTACCACCTTATGGTCGTTACCACGCTGGTTCTCCTTGGAAATGCTGTTTCAGGCAAAACAATACATTTCTTTATACAATACAACAATTTTGTCCTCTGGGGGGAGAAAGAATTGACTAAAACTGAAAGTTCCTTAGTGTTGCTTTAAGGTTAGTCTTTTTGATTCTGTCAAAATTGTTCCTGATCTGGATTGTAGAAAAATTAAGCATTATCTTGTTATACAATGTGCTGTAAAACTAGAAATAAGATAAAACCCTAAAACTTTCAGAAATCTCTTGTTTTTTTCACCTTAGCTGTGTTTCTCAGCAGGTACTGTTTCCTTCCCAGCACACGTTTTCTAGTCCACCTAGTTTAACTCATTTACTCGGAGGACTTCAAATGAAATAATTTAATCATCCTCCCAAGTGCATCTTTTTTTTCTACAGAGGCAGAACTAATTTACGCTTTGAACGTTTGCCAAAAACTGATAAAAATCTGACAACCTTTGAGAAACAGAAATTCCTCCTATTTCTATTCTACAATCTTTCCCTCCGGATCTCATTTCTTTGTGAACGAGAAATACTTCAGATCTGGAGCAAAAAAAAAAAAAGTCCCAAAGCATAACAACATTAAGTTATTCAATCTTAAAACTTACTTCTCTGATGTTTGTTCCCATCAGGTTTGGCTGGTTCCTGCCTCCCACGGTTCAGCACCATGCCCTTTCTCTACTGTAACCCTGGAGACATTTGTTACTATGCCAGTAGGAATGATAAGTCCTACTGGTTGTCAACCACTGCTCCACTTCCCATGATGCCTGTAGAGGAAAAAGAAATTAAGCCGTACATCAGCCGTTGCTCCGTTTGTGAGGCTCCATCAGTCGCTATTGCAGTTCATAGCCAGGACATCACCATCCCACAGTGTCCAGTGGGCTGGAGGAGCCTTTGGATTGGCTACTCTTTCCTCATGGTAAGTCTCTTTTTTGGATATGAATTGTAAAAGTTGATTTAACCCTGTAAAACATTTCACGTCTTCTTTGATGAGTTTTACTGGGATTTGATTTGAGATACCATTACATTACAAAGTAGTGAATAATTGTGAAGTGAAAGGAAAGTTGTTTTCAATATTTAAAAATAAAATACTGGCATGCATTTTTAATTAAACCCCCTGATATTTTTTAAAGAAATACCTTCTGCTTCAATTAAAAGGATGTTTTCACATCTAAAGAACCTTGACTAGGCCATTTTAACTAATCGATTTAGTTTTATTATGTTTAGCATTTTTCTCCTTCGTGTAGGTAAATCTTTGTCATAGTCTCAAGTCCTAAGCAGCTTCTAACAGGTTTCCTCTCCATCTATTTTCCCATCAACTCTGTCAAGCTTTGCTGTAAATGTTAAAGAAAATGTACAGATTTACTGTAATAAATCTAGCCAAAGCTGAACAATGAATTACATTTGTAATATAATCACTATTTATAAAAAATAAATAAAAACAACACATTTTTGGGTCTTGTTACATTTGAAATACCAACTTTCTTACTCTGTCCATTTCAGTAGGGGGTAATGTCCTTACGGTGGACTTGCCACTGCACAGAAAGCAACCATCAGTTGCAGCTGTCCTTAACATCTGTGCATGTGAATTAGA
Organism: Jordanella pulchra; assembly: GCA_034780135.1. NCBI lineage: Eukaryota > Metazoa > Chordata > Actinopteri > Cyprinodontiformes > Cyprinodontidae > Jordanella > Jordanella pulchra. The sequence continues at coordinate 10,477 of JAUZNJ010097680.1, forward strand.
AGCACATCGGTAGAGCTCTGTTATAATTTACTCTGGACAAGAAAGCATTCAAGGCCATGGAGAAACTCCCTGGAGCCAAACATAAATGAGTGGTCAGTCCAAAAGAATCCTAAAATGAAAAAGTAAAAAAATGAAATAGTAATTTTTTTTCTAATTCTATATTTTCTCCATATGGATAATGTGTTAAGAATGACTTGTGTTGGTAGTTTTTGTGAAACAGCAGATATTGCCTCATTAAAAGCACTAGAATTCCTTTTATTTATGAATTATTTCCAACCTGTCTCACTGTCTCCTTTCTTTGCTGCAGCACACAGCAGCAGGAAACGAAGGTGGCGGTCAGTCCCTGTCGTCGCCCGGCTCCTGCCTGGAGGACTTCCGTACAACACCGTTTATCGAGTGTAATGGGGCCAAGGGCACGTGCCACTACTTTGCTAACAAACAAAGCTTCTGGCTGTCGTCTATAGACCAGTCGTTCCACAGTCAGCCGTTGGCGGAGACTCTAAAAGCAGGCCAGCTCCTTTCACGCATCAGCCGCTGCCAGGTCTGCATGAAGAACCTGTGAGGACCTTTGCTTCAGCCTCAACAGAAAAACCTAAAGTTCTCACCTGAGACAATGCCAACGAGTAACTTTCCTCCAAACCACAGCGCTCAGATATGCAATGACTGTGCAGTTCTTTGAGCTTAAATATGCACTACAGATACAGCAAAAAAAAGCCATAAAAAAGAACAACTGCATCATGGAACAACTGTATTTTTATTTGTTATTTTGTGTGTTAAATTTGATTTGGTGCTTACTTTTTAACTTATTACCTCAGTTATAATGACACATTGTTAACCACCAAAGACCACAAAGTACAGCTGAACCAAAGATGCTTCTTTTAAACTGCATAATTCTGTAGTTAAGATGCCGTAGACCGTCTATAAAGCCACTAACACTGCATCCCTGCCAGCTGAGGGTGACAGAGAGGTATTCTTCAGTTTCCTACATCATTTAAATCGCTTGTACAAAGGCTACTTTTCTTCCCTAAAATTTCTTTATGCATGTAACAACTACTGTTAGTTCATCTATTTTTCATATGTTCACACAATGCACTGATTCTGTTAAGACATTTAAATAAAAGAAACATGGCCCCCTCTGTGATTGTTTAAATCTATTTCACATCACTCACATTTAGCTTCAAGGAAAACGAAACATTTTAAGATCGGAAATGAAATTGTCAGCCAAAAGTTATGTTAGTTATGTGGGCAACAGTGGCATCGGATGCACTTCACCTGCATTACCTACTGATGGTGGTCAGAGGGCCTAGTGGGGCCAGTGTATGGCAGCCTATTTCTGTCAGTGAGCTCCAGGGTAGCTGTGGCTACACTAGCACTAGCTTACCACCATCAGTGTGCGAATGACTGAATATAGTGTATAGTATAGTCAAGTCTCCTGACTTAAAAAAGCACTATATAAGTACAGGCAATTTACTATATAAGATGTGGTAATTCAAATATAACCAACTTTTTCTTTGTTTTACTGCAGGCAAATTTTATGCAACTTAAAGAATCTATTTAGAATAAAATACAGTAATCTGAAAATTTGTTTTTTTTTTTAAACTGCACTTTTTTAATAATTATTATTTATAATAAAAAAATAATAAATATAAATAAATAAATATACTCCACATTGTTTCTATGAATACGAGTAAATAAATCAACATTTTGGAACCCTGTTTTTTGATCACATGCTCTCCACTTTTTTCACTTTGCTTTTGGGGTTTGCTGTTAATTAGATCTGCAGTATTTGATTGTATTGGGAGAACGTAAAGAGACTCATGTTAAAAAAACATGAAGAGTATGGAGGATTTCATCTGAAAAGCTTCTCCCTTTCAGATCATGAATTTCGTAGGACTTCCAGGCTTGTGAATCAATATTTCATGTCCCTATTTTCTACCCATGAAGCCTTTAGTGAAAATGTACCCTAGGTTATAGGGTATGAGCTTCTCTTTCATTGTTCCTCTGTTTCAGCTTCTTTTCTCAGATTTGGACGCACTAACTCAAGAAACTTTAATAGCTGATAAACAGAGCAAGGACAAAGCAGTTGTTAAATGATTTCATGTATTTGTGGTAATACTATTAATCCAACGAGTTAATGTGAAAAACCCTTTGCTCTTTGAACCTAATGCCCGTTTGTGCCACCTTTAACTGGAACTGACGTCAAGTGTTAAAAATTAACCGTGGTCTTTTACATTTAAATGGAGGATTTCTTTTTTTAGCAAATGTTAAAATTCAGCCATTTAAAAAGAGTTTTAGAGTAAGAATGCCCTGTCAAAGAGGCCATGAGTAAGTTAAGTCTGCAGACTGCAACTAAGCCCTACTGAGTCTTTTTCTCTTTTGGTGGTTAAGAGGTGGACTTTGCAGTGTACTTTGGATCAGTGTCCAAATTATTACCTGGAATTATTCCATATTCTATATAAAATAATGCAAATATTCTCCCCAACACTATTAACCTTAATGAAATTAAGACAACAGTTCTGAAACAGCGAGATTAAATCTAGTCTAACACAAAAACATTTGCTTTTTTTCTGATTCAGGTTGTTTTGGTGAGTTGAGTCTTTCAAAAACAGATCAAACTTTCATTCAACCCAAATGTCCTTCTGTTCTTACTGGACTCATTTAACCTTCTTTGTTTACAGACTATGGGTAGATTTCAGTTGTGGAAGCAGATAAGAGATGGTAGCGTTTACATGTGGCACAACACAGCTGAGCCAGTTCCTTGTATCAAGACTGAAGGTTTTTTAATGTCACAAGGACAAGGGCTGCTTTTAGGAAGAGTGATATGCTCATTTTAGACATGGTGCCCTGTGGATTTATCTTCCAGTCAATGAGGAAGCACTTCCCAAATGAACGACAGCTTACCTGATTGGATGAAGGCATCTGTCTGACTGGGATCATAAATCTGGAAACTTCATAAGTACCGGAGAAGCTCAGGTTAACTAACCTTATAAGTTCAGTTACCTTTGACCTTTATCAATAGTGATCTTGGTGTCTTCTTAACTGAATTTCCCTTCACGAATCACTAAAGTATAATGTGAAAAATGAAGGCCTTTAGAAAACCTGGAGGACTAAAAAAATAAATCCACATCTGGAAGCTTTAAAGACTACAAGAAACACATAAAAATTTCACATTACAAGGTAGTAAAACCTGATTCAATATGTTCATTCTCATTATGAGGTTATGTACAAGACAGAGCAGACAGGCATCAAAATAAAATTCTTTATTATAACGACATATTTTTTAAAAATTCAACACTGACATTTTTCTCATTCACTCAGCTTCAATAAAATATAAGGATCAGAAACAATATTTGTAAAAAAAAAAAAAAAAGTTTGATTTAAGTGAAATGTGATCAAAGTTCTACAATAAACTGTGAAGTGAAAGATTAGTGCAGTTAATTTAGCGGGAACACAATAGTAAAACATTTACAAACAGCAGTAATTTATTTCTTAATGCGTTTTTTGGGGCCAAAGGCACATCTTTAGAGTACAGAGTGCAGTTTGGAAGGTCCTGCTGCATAAAGTGATGTTTTCCTTCACGTTTCTACACTCGTGTTCTTCTTCACATTTCTGGGAAGTTAGTCTCAGTCAAGGCAAACTAAAGCAGTACCATCACAGTGAGGATTTGGTGATCAGAAGGATAAAAATTAGTCTGCAGGTGGAGGCCTTAAAGATTTTTTGGCACCGCTAACAGCAGTTGGATTTGACCCTCTTCCCACTGACCTCCCTGCAGTCCTCTAGATCCACCGTTGGAGACCCCTGGTTCTCGTGCCTCTTTCTCAGGATGGACGGCAGCACCAGATCAAACAGTGTCTCAAACAGGGCGTCCACATTGTACCCGGTCTTGGCACTGGTTTCAAAACACATCTTATCTGCTGGGAGGCTGCTCTTCTCTTCCAGGCCTTTGTATCGCAGTATTCTACCGTAAAGGGCCACCGCATCCTCCCGTGCAACCTGCTTGTGAAGCAGCAAACCGGACAGGGACGCGGGGGAAGCGGGAGGAGTGGGGCAGGCGGACAACACCCGTGGTTCTGTCCTCGCCTCCTCGCATTCAGTGCAGTCCTCGGAGACTCCATCAGAGTCCTGACAAAGGTGGGCTTTGGGATCGGTTAGATCTGCCTTGTTGCCCACTAAGGCATAAATGCAGTCATGGTTGGCGGTATCAGTGAGGGACAGGAAGCGCTCCTCCAGCTCAGCAAGACTCTGCCAGTTAGTGACGTCGTAGGTGAGGATGACGGCGGCTGCACCTCGGCAGTACATGGAGCCCAGACCATGAAACTGCTCCCGACCTAGAAAGACAGAGGAGTCGTCAACGGTTTCCAAGGACCCAGTAAAATCACAAAAAACACTTTGCTTCACTTTTCTTGCTCTGTTCATCACTTCATCTAACTAGATTCACCGTCTCTGTTAAAATAAAGAAGAGCATCCTCACTGCATGTTGCTGCCACCACCGTGTATCTTTATGGATGTCAACTCTTCTGAAATCTTAAAAGTTCCCCGCATGATATTTGGCAAACAGGACTTCATTTTTTTACATTCAATCCATCCATAGAGAGTGTTTCCAATCATCCATAGGTCAGACCCATCTGGTGCATGTCTAATAACTGACCTTCCATCCAAGTTGTTGAGTCATCATGACCTGATTGGTTTCTTCTCCGATTAATATTCTTAATCCCCAGCGTTGTTTAGGTGGAGACCACATGTTAGCAGGCCTGCTGCTGTGTTAAGACTTATAGGGTTGGGGGTTTAAAGGTGCTTTGTGAGATTTTTTTTTAAGCTTGAGTATAAGGTAAGATAACCGTCAGTAAAATCATATGCATAAATGTCTGAATTGGAAAATAAAGTCCATAATATGAATTTGGGATTTGTGTTAATTCCTTGTTGCAAACTCATAAAATACATGTGAGATCAGAAATGTGAGAATACAAGCTTTGAAGTTAGGAATACAAGGTAAGAAAGTGAAAACTTTGCAAAACTACAACTACAGATCACAAATTCAGGAGTTTACGAATACAATTCACAAATTTACAAGTACGACTCACATTTACAAGTACATGTAAATAAGTGATCCCTCCTTGTAAATAATCATTGTAATTTTGTCCCTCGTACATGTTAATTTGTGAGTTTCCACTAGTATTGTTGCAAAGTTGCAACTTTCAAACCTGCATTTATAACTTCTAAACTAGTTTTCTCACAGATGAATATCTCTGGCAACAAGGAACAAACACAAACCCTACATTTATGTACATTACTGACCAATTATTACAACTTCTGAGGGCAACTAGTTGAACAGAACTGTGTTTACATGCATCAGAGTAAATGGTACAAACCACATCATCACCTTTTTTTTTTTTTTTAAAACAAACCACATTTCCTGTTGCTGCCACTATGAATCTACTCACCACTTTGTGTCGACTCATTAAACACAATCAGATAAAGATATGCATTTGTAGTGTGATGAAATAAGGGAAAAACTAAATGAGTAGTATTCATCACCCACTATTGCAACATAGCTAGTGTTGAAGTCAGGAAAGGTTAGAATGAGTTAAAGTGATTTATTATCATTGAGGCTCAGAGTACTGCAGCATATTGACAGCGGTCAGGTAAGTGATAGAAGTCAATTATGCCAGGCTCAAGAAAAGAAACGGGGCACACTTTCAACAAGACAGGCGGATCGCTATCATAGTGTGGACTGAGGGGTGTGGGAGTGATAACAGACAAAACAAACTCAGGGCTCCTATATGCTGTCAGTTACTTGCTTTGTTCTCTAGTTCGTGAATTATACGCTTTCTTTCAAGATGGAATAAATTAGTGTTTTGCACCTATGGTGGATTAGTTTGCTAACAAGTTTTATTACAGGCAGCCTGTGAAATGCGAGTCTTTGTGTCTCACTACAGATCGATTTGATGTCAACACTCTTGGGAAAATCCATGTGTAACATTTACTTTGAAGAAAGTGGCTGAAACATCCTTGTCAGCCCAGTTACCTTCTGACCTTTTTTCTTTGCCCAAAAGGGAAAAAGTGGAAAATCTGAACAATCCCGACAATCCGGATTCAACCAAAGCCTCTTAAAACAGAACAAGTCAGAGTAAACCTACAGTTTTCCTTCTACAAAAACCCTCAAAGCTACATCGGTAACAGCAGAGGTAAAGCTAAAAAGGCTGAGTTAAATAAAGGGGTTTTTACAAGTTTTTTTTGTTTTGTATTTTTACAAGCAGGGCAGTCAGCAGTTTAACAACAAAAACCAGCTTTGTTGGTGAGATATGTAGGATTCATAAAGGGGGACATTGTAGGAATAAATTCCACTGGGGCCATTTATGGGTAAAACAATTAGTTGTTCAGTGATTGGATAAGCCCAGCTAAATCAAACAGGGTTTAAACAACAGTGAAGCATGGAGTAGAAAGAATTGAATCATTAAATAAACACTGAATTTTGTTTTCCTGGTTTGGCTTCATTTTAAAATAAATCCATAAGAAAGAGTTAAAAACATCTGAACACTCAACCCCCACCTCCCTAAATGACTGCAGCTTGCTTTTTTTTTTTTTGGACTGCAGCCTAAAAACTATGCAACACATATTTTACGTCCTCTTAATGACGAAGGTAATATTTCCTCCTGGATTACATTATGCACCTCTACAACCAGAGGAAATTAATCACTGCAAGCGTCTTTCTCTGACCGTGTGTGGAGGGCCTGATGATGAATGTTAGTGCTTTAGTTAACTTTCAAGCCCTTTATTTACCCTGATACTGGTAACCAAACAATACCTGGAAAGAGAGGAACTTGTCCCAAAAACAACACTAAACCTGCTCAAAGTAGAACTAAAATTAAACATTTTTCTACCGAAGAAATCCAAAACCTTCCTGTTTTTCTTAACTGTTGAATGCATAAACAAGAAAAGTGTGTTGATTTTTGGAAATACTCCTGTATGTATTTTATTTGAAATGACAGAGCAAAGCAGGGAGAGACGAGTCTTCAGGTCATCATGTGACTTAAGAGGAACTGGGTTGGTTTTCTTTTGACAGGCCAGGCCTGGGAATCACACTTAAGGAGGGAATATGTCACCAACAGCCATCAACGTCCAAAAACGTACAGCGACCTCTCTGACAGCCGCAGCTCAGTGCTGATAGGTGTGCAAAAATAGCTTTACAGTGACTCAGCGTTGTTGATCTGGCGTTTCCCCACCATGCTGAGGGAACACAGACAATATGGGACCTGCCAATGGAGGTCAAAGAGCAGGAAATGGCTCAGTGGTGATGAAGACTATCTTTCCTCATCTCTGTGGCTCACCAGCTCTACTGCAGTAACGTTTGTGTTTAGCCCTGATGGTTTACACTTCATAACTTTACTACTTTGTTGCTGTCTGAATAAATGACAAGTGTT
>JAUZNJ010097691.1:0-21612 GCA_034780135.1 Jordanella pulchra
TATAAACCTTCTAATACATATACAATCTATTCCTAACATTCCTGTATATTCTGTATAATCTGTATAATATGTGCATACAGCTCCCATATTTATATTATATTTACACAGAACATTTTATTTTATTCTTAAACATTCTTGTACACTTGTATATAAACATCTATATCCTGTATAGTACTTCTGAATAGATGCAAACTACATTTCGTTGCTTGTACTTGTGACAGTGCAATGACAATAAAGTTGAATTCTATTCTATTCCATATATGCAGTTATATTGCTGGTTTTAGCTGTTGGTAGATGTGTCTGGAGAAATTTTCAACGCCTGGACAGGAAAATAGACGGAAGCATGAAAAACCATGGGGGTGGTGTTTAAAAGTATACTAAGTGATATACGCAAGGCGTCTGAGTCAGCTTGAACTGAGTCGACTCACTCTGCGGAGTCATACATTTTCTACATTTAGACCAATGCAGACTGGTTTGGTTTGCTAAGAACTTTCCCATCTAGATGAAATAATGTCACAGATAAACACACCAACACATATACGTGTGTAGATCATCGCTGACACAGAAAATGCTAGCAAACATCTCCCACACTGGTAGACATCCAAGCAGGTTATTTCTCATCATGGGCTTCCTGACTTCATTTGGGTTTATAACCCATGAAAAGGAAGTGGCCACTCTGCTGCTCTTTTCAAATACAAACTGCAGCTGTGTACATACACGCACAGAGTGTACGCACACAAACCATCCATGCTCCTCACACGTACTTTTCAACCAGCGAAGAGGAAGTGGTGTTTTCTCATTTCATCCAACACACGCAATCTAAGTCTTTCATATTGCCTCTCAAACCCCAACCATAACACGCATGCACGCACTAGGTCAAATATACACATTTTCACACGCCACTCTGTTATTTCGGGTTTTTTTCCTCCAACACCCACATCCACCATGTTTTTTCACACTTGCAGGCATACATGCACGCAATCGCACACAAATTAACACATCACAATAGCGTTGGCCTGTGCCACTGACACCGATTTTCTATGACCTCCTCTGCTGATGGGAAAAGTAAGGTGGCCTTGACTGAGCCTGAACTTTGCTGTCAGGAGACAAAAGTTGTGTTTTGTGCAAAAAGAAATACATTTTCCAAAGACAAGGCCTCACATTCTGATTACTTACATTGCTTTAAGGTAAACAATTACATTTGTGTTTTAACACGGTAGACTGTGAGTGGGTTAGCTATAGGAGCTGGCATCCATTTTTTAAATTGCAAGGATTTCTCAAGTTTTTCTTTAAGTTAATGTATTGCCAATTAAAAAACTCATACCAAATAACAACCGAGACGAATGACAGGTGGGTCATTGATTTGCATCTATGCTCCTGCTCCAGGTTGTTTTAGTATTTTAGTTTTAGTGAGTATGTTTTAGCCACATTTGGCAAAACATTTTCAGAAAAACTGAGTGAAAGTCAGGTTGCCTCCATTTTAAGCCTGTAGGTATGGCTCTAGTAACAGGTTGGTTTTCTAGCACAGAGCTAACTTTTTAGCTAGTTCCATATATTTTCTACAGGATTGAGCTCGATGCCAGTCCAGGAGCTTAATGTAAAAAAATAAAACTAAATAAATCATATGTGTTAGTGGAACATTTAATTCCTCCTTTGGATTAATAAAATATTTTTGAATTAAACTGAAATGAACTATACTAAATTAGCCTTTGGCATTAGAAGACCTGTGTTTTAAAAATAGTCATCTTCAGATTTAAGAGAACAATCCATAAACCACAGTATTATACCTTTTTTTCTCATAACAGTGACACATTAGAAGACCATCAGTCTCACTGTCCACTTTGAAGCCAGTTTAATATTAACTTGAATGAAGCAGGGGTAAGCCAAGGACACAGTGACAGCTCTTGTACCAAACACTGTACCAGTTTTAAAGTACAGCAGTAGTAGTATCATAATGAGGCCTTGTGTTCTGCCATAACAACTGATGCATTGAATGGGATATAAAAAGACTCCAAATAATATAATATAATACAAAAGATGCATCCAGTCTGATACAAGCTAGTAGAATAATCCTGTTATAAGTGGCATCTAGCAACGACAGATTATACTTTTACTTCTGATCAATGCTAATAAATCTCTCTAAGTTTCAATTTCAATTCAGGTTATTTATATAATAATTCACAACATATGTCATCTCAAGACACTGCAAAGACAATTCAATCAAATCACACAGTCAGATTAGTTTAAGGTTTTCTAGCTAAGGAAAACCAGCTGATTGCATCGACTTATTGACTCGACTGCAATCCCTCACACAGCAGGCCTGTAGTGGAAAGAAAAACTCCCTTTTAACAAAAAGAAATCAGCAGAATCAGGCTCAGTTTGAGCGGCCATCTACTGAGGCTGACTGGGGTTCAAGGAGACAGAAGCAGACATACAGAAAGAAGCAGAGATAGAAAATGTAACTGTCATCCAGCTCCACAGGCGGCCTCGTCAGGAAAGACACAACCAGGCAGACGAGCTCAGCCAGCTCCCATGTTAGAGGATGAAAGAGAACATATCCAGTTAGTCACAGTTAAGAGAAACAGGGCAAAACTGAAAATAGTCCAAGCTCCAATAACTAGAAACAAAAGGTGTCGATGGTAGCAGTCCAGCCAACATTTCTCTCCAGGATGGAGCCACAACCAAACAGGAAGACATCTTTTGTTAACATCCAAATTTGAAATGACTTTATGCTAAATATATAACATTTCTCACTGGAAATGCATAGTTCCTAACTCAAGCCTGAAAGAACTAGACTTTTTCTAGACCTTAATTACAGTAATTAAGTCGCTTCTTAAAATAAATCCATCTGCACCTAAAATGGACTCCTCCTTTAACCAAGTTATGATTTTTTTCTGCTTTGTTTTGTTGTTGTTTTTGCAGCTGGCTTCTGCTCTGGAAGAACAAAGGTCTCAGAGTCAATTGCATCTACGGGAGCAGTTGGAGGAGATTTCTGGGGAGGCTGATCTAGAGCTGAGGACAGAGAGAGAAAAGAACCAGATGCTGATTTTTCAGTGTCAAAATGAAAATTCACATCTCAACCAGAAGGTGCGTGATTCAATTCCTTGGTAAAATCCTCAAAGGCGCAAAATCCACAACATATTTTGTGAAAAATTGTTCATTTCCTTACTTGAGTCACAAAATTTAGAGCAGGGTATCAACTTTGTGAGATTTTTCATCAGATTGCAAATTAAAAACCTTCTAAGTTTAGTAACGCCTTAAGAGAGTGTTTGTGATGCAGCCTGCTAATTCAATATGGTCCAAACAAACTAGAGAACAGCAGCTCTAACTTCCCTCCAGAGCTACCCTCATTATTTGTCTGCCATGCTGTCCTTTATCCTGCCGGTGGGGGTGTTTACCCTGCATGCCTTTTAGCGTTCTTGTAGCGCACACAATTGTATGCAGACAGAATGACTAATTTTGTGGTTTGCAAGAGATTTTAAATCCAGACAGTGGAGCTGAGACTGCAGAGAGCGACACGCAAACAGCCCTCCTATATCCTTCAATATATTTCCACCCACAGCATGAATGTATGAGCAACGAGGAAGGACACTGAAGTGTGAAAAAGAATAGGGTCACTAATTTGTCAACATTACATTTCCAGTTTGTAGAAGAATGCTAAATACCTATTTCTGTTACTGCTGTCTTGTTGTTTTTTTATTTCAGATTCCCTCCTACCCACTTCCTCTGCAAAGACTAATTATGGCCACAGAGCTGAATTAGTGAAAGAAAGAGAAGCAAACTATTTGTTTTTTCAGAAATGGGGTGAAGATGAGGGTTAAGCATTACTGTTTAAACTGTTCACTTTTAAAATCTTCCTGTTTAGCTGGAGGAGAGAAGGCTGGAGTTAATGCATCTCAAAGAAGAGCTTCAGCAGGAGAAGAGACAGAGAGAGGCTGAGAGGAGAGCAGCGAGGGAGGGGAGAGAGGAGGAGCTGAGCAAAGCTAGAGCTGAACTAGATCTGATGGCTGAGAAGAATGTTACACTTCAACAAGAGGTGCGCTGCTAAGTATTCACACCCTCTAAACTCTTCAGTTTTTGTAACATCACCTAGAAACTACTTTGTTTTAATGCTGTTATTTGTGATAAACCAACAAAAAATATTGCATAACTGGGAAGTAGAAGGGAAAAGGTGTTTTATATTTATAGATAAATATTTTTTTAAAAAACCATGCCTTTCATTTGTATGAAGAAACTTCCTGTTTGATAAAAGATAAGTAGAGGACAGTAAGCAAATGTGTGACGAATGGTGCCGTGATCAAAGAATAACCGAGACAAACCTTTTTTGGTTGACATTCAAAATGCTATGTGAGGATAAAAGCTACACTGAACACTGACATTCACCACTAACAACACCATAGTGAAAGACGGTAGTGGCAGCATAGTGTCTTGATGTTTTTCCTTAAAAAGGGTGGAGCTAGATACAGAATAATACTGGAAAAAAACTGTTAGAGGCTGCAGAAAAACATGACGAGATGAGTCCAAACACAGAGCCAGCACTGCAATGGATGAGATCAATGTTATATTTGAGTGACTTATTCAAAGTCTAGGCTTAAATCCAACTGCAACTCGCTTTATGACAAAACTTGGAAATTGGTGATTTACATCTAAGCCTGCTGACCTGGATATGATATTAAAAAAAATAATTTGGCAAAAAAAAAACATAATTGTGTACATGTGAAGATTTGAAGACCTGACTGCAGCAGGAGGTGATTCCAAATCCTCAGGGAGTGAAAATGTTTATCGCACTTTCAGGTTTTTCCTGTGAGGCATTTTATTTCCTTCGTATTCAAAATCATTATTTACTTTGTTTCTATCTCCTAAAATCTCAGTGAAATACATTGAAATTGTTTAAAAAACATGAGATAAAAAAGCAGATAGAAAATCTTTCAAAGTACAGAATGACATGACATGTCTGCACATTCGTGTCACTGATGTTTCTCAAATGGTTGTCTTGGTTTCTTAAGAAATCAGTATGACAAGATATTTTTCACTTGCGTAATACTGGCCATTTTATATCTGTGCCAACACTAGTCACTAAACGCCTGGTATAAATTTAGCCACTGTGTATTTATGGTAGTGTACTGCAGACGAACAAAGGGAGTGACTTTTAAATGGGCAGAGTGCTGGACACAGAGTTCATATTTGCTCCAGCAGTAGAGTGATGCATTTGAATGCGGTGATGCATCTTTGTGCCAACACTGTTCATATGCAGCTCGTTTAGAGCTGAGAGATAAAACGTGCAAAGATGGATGAGCATGAAAGGAAGAAAGCTGTGATGAACATATAAACAGTTTTTTTTCGGAAGACAGAATGAGGGAGAGCCACAGTGTATGTATACGTCTGAGGAAAGTACAACAAATCCAGGACTTTAAGAAAGTAACTTTGGTAGAATGTGTTCACCATGTCTGATGTGAAGGGAGGAGTGTGAGGCTGGAGTCACGGCATGCATCAGCTGTCTAACCACTAACACATACACACACAAGCCCATACAAACAAGCAACGTCTCATTATTTGGACCTGCTTCCGTGACTTTCTCTCTCTCTCCTAGTTCATAAATTATCTGCTAAAATGTATTACTAAAACTGAAATTATATGTCTTTATTACTAGACTTGCACTTGAATACTTCTGATCTGCTAATCATTTTGATTTTGATCACCTCAGCTGAAATTAATGCAGCTGATTTTATGTATTTTCTCCAGCAGCTTGTTTCAATAGATATGCAAAAGGAACCTTAATTGTCACTCCCACTAGGAATGCGATAAACAGTCATCTCATGATATTTTGATATTACTGTTTTCATTGAAGAAGAAAATAAGGAAAATCTGCACATACCTGACGCTGACTGAGCATGCAGTCAAGGGAGGTCAATGTTATTTTTTCTGGTTGTTTAAACTCGATTGCAGTCTTTACACATGCAGCCCTGTTTTCCCATAACCTTGGGAAAGTATTTTAAATGTTTTCTTTCTTCAGCTCTATTCTGCTGACAACAGCTACATGCTGTGACTTCAAAAGACAGGCTTGTTGAGAGCCATAACACCGAAGTCGCAAAAGATCTAACCAAAACAGAAACGGTGAACTGAAACGCTCTAAGTATGCACACTAGAAGAAGTGCAGATTAAGTGATTTCAATAGGGAGACTTTTACTTTATTTTCATTTGAAATTCAATGAGACACGGTGAATCAATACATAAAAACATTCAAATGGAATGCATGGAGGAACAGGATGTCATGTCCGCTATAAAAAAACATGTAAATCTCATGTTAAGTTCATGGGTAAAACATTTGGAATTATGCATAAGGGAAATATTTTTTTTAAATATGGATGTTGCTCTTGTTCTTCACTTGTTTTTGTTGCTTACTTCTAAAAGATCCAGATCCAATTCCCTTCCAATTCTGCATTTATTCTCATCCTTGATAAAGATACTGATAAGATCTTAAAAACTATTTTTTATTAGAGGTCATTACAGAGGCATGATTTCATCCTGATTAGGCTTTTAAAAAACAGCCTTTAATTTGAGTACATTTATTCAAGGAAAAGTTTCTCTTCTTGTTCAGGGTTGGGGGTTAGGAAGAACATGCGAACTCCAAGACCTCAGGCCATGATTCAGACCCAGGCTTTTAAGGCTACAACAATTTCTTAATGAAGCTTGAAGTAAAAAGAAAAATAAGCTTTTTCTGTGCCCCAAATGGTTGGTGCTACATGTATTGGTTAATAGGACGGCAGTTAGGCTTGACCTTAAATATTCCAGGTTTGGAGCAAACAGAAAAAGGAATCTTTGACTTTATATAGCATCATTGCAAAACGTCTTTCTAAAGTCCTTGCCTCTGTCTGTCTTAAGATCCCCCTTCAGGTTTTATAGTTAAGTTTGTTTTTAGATCTGTCATTGGTCTCGAAGAATAGTGAAATTAACTTATGTTGACCTATTTTATGTTGTTTTCTTCACATGTTTTTGATCATTGTCCAACAGAATGACTCAAGGATGATCATTTCCAACATATATTCAGTTACGAAACTCTTTGTTACCCCAAAGAACCCAATATATACCATCATACCATCTAACAAAGTCCCTAAGACTTTTAAAGGTTAAATACCTAACAGAGAACTTCAGATGCTCTCAAATGTTTTTGTTTTTCTTTTCTCCTTCTGACCAAACATCCAGTTCTTGGTAAAACCACACATTTACATTAGTTATGAGAGAACGGAGCAGCTTCTTTGTCTGGCATTTCTACTAAACTGGCATATTTAATGTCTATTTCATCTAATTAATGCCCATTCACTATTGATAACCTTTTAGGTTTTGAATTGGCACATAGATTCTGCTTTGGCTCTTTTGACTTTCAAATATTCATCGCTGTAAATGTAAAGTAGTCACACCTTCTTAAAATATTTTTTTGTGATTTTTATATAATTTTCCTTGATCAAAACATTGAAAACAATACAGAAGTAAAACAAGTAAAACATGCCATGAAATGTCTGAATACTTTTTTCAAAAACACTTTTATTTTTCATTTTCTTTCTTCTAGCATTTTGATTCAATTAGACATATTCTCCTATAGATTTTCTTTTATATTCTAACATCTGTTTTTGTATCCTTTCCTCATGTCTTGTACATAGCTAATATTTTTGTTTGAGTTTAACAAATTTATTGTGAAAATTATGTTTAAGAAGTGAGCCACAGAGCTTGTACTGAAGAAAACACCTGTTTTCAGGTGTACAATTATGAAAAGAATTCATATCTTACTGCATATGTGTGAATACAAAAGATTTTATTGTTTTAGCTTATTTTTTTAGCAAAACTCACAATAACAGTGATGGGTCCTTTCACTTTCGATGTCTCCGTTACAATATAGGGTGGAAGTACTGTCCCAGTTCCCCGGATTTTGTACACTTGCCTTTTTGCAGCCTGCAGTCTTCAGTGTTCATATTGGCAAGATAAAACTGGTTCTTTACAAAGCCTTGTCTGACAGTTTAGATAATTTTTATGTGTGAGAATATTTCTTAGAACATTTTTGTGTAACACAAAGTATGTTTTTCTTTCCGGGAGGTGAGAAAAATAGAGGAGATAAGAACTAAGGGGAGAGAGAAAGAGATAAAGATAGAAAGGAGCACATGGAAAGATAGAGAACAAAACAAAACAGCAAAAATAGCAACATAGAAGATATACAGTAACTCCTAGAAGTCGGCTTCCACACCTGGATGAGACAAGAGGGATAGAAAATAGAGAACATAGCAACAGTAAAAAGAAGACAACAGACAACCAAATTAAACATAAAAACGCTTCTAGAGCAGCAGGTATCGCTTAGATATCCATGTGTGAGGAAGACAAAACCTATGGTGATTGCACAATATTATTCAGGGTGGTATCTGTAGCTGCAGCTTAGTATTATGGTTGTTATTTTACTTTAAAGAATATATATCAGCCTTCAGTGTCATCCCAGGGAAATAGGAAGGATCTCTTATTAAAAGTCCCTTCAGCTTCAGTTATTTTATTTGATAACTTTTGCACCAGGGATTCTGTAAAAAGTATGTCTTTTTTAATGTTTTCTTTGAACCAAATCACATTATTTAAACTAGGGCGTGAATTTTTCCATTTTCTTAAATAAGATTCTGTCTCTGCAACAATAAATGATTCATGAATAATGAGGTCAAGACTTTCTGACTTTAGGATTTTTTTGTTTTGTTTTGTTTTATACAAAAGTTGCTGATTTTTAGGCCTGAATTAAAGATGCAGCATCATCTCATACTAGCCTATAAAGGTTATTAAATTTCTTATCTGCCTCCTGTCATCTTCTAATCATTTGATCACCTTACATCACCCCCTCCTGCTCACATTGATGGAGCTGAGCTTTGTAGTGTTGCAGTGTGACAGCCTGCTTACAGCCCTTGCTTTCTGCTCTCCATCCTCCTCTTTAACTGCCTTCCTTTCAGAGCGCCTGTCCAGAACGGTTCAGCCAGTTCAAGGTGCCCTGATGCCAATTTCACAGCTGACATGCTCCTTTATGTCAGTCGTAGACCTTCAGCTCAACAGCTCCCCCGCACCACCCTCATCTTTCTCATCTCATTTAAACAGACCTTTTCTTTTACAATCCCATCAAAGAACTCAATTCTTTACTCTGTTTGCATAATTTCTCCCAATAACCTTTCCTTTTTTCCCTTGTTTTATTTATATTCCTTCCTTTTTATTTTGTTCTTAACTACATCTTTAATTATCTATCCCAGCTTGTATCTGGTTCATCTTTTATTGTGTTTTTTCTTCAGTGGTATTGATCTGTGTATTTGTGTGTGTGTGTGTGTGTGTGTGTGTGTGTATTTGTGTGTGTGTGTGTGTGTGTGTGTGTGTGTGGATGGGTGTGTGTGTGCATGTGTTGGTTGGAGATAACTTGGTTTTGATCATGACCTTGTGATATCACTCTGTTGCTAAGCTACCGTGTCAAAGTCTGAGGATTTTCCCCGACTGCTGAAGGACATCTGTGACCTTTCACCCATCTGTTTTTCCAGACAACAAAATAATGATCGTTCTTTTGGGAAATACGGGCCACTCTAAGACTGAACAACAACAACAACAAGAGAAAAGATGTTGTGTTAATAGATGCGTATCCAATAAACTGAGTTCTTGGAAATTACAGAATCCAAATAGGAATCTTCTTCTAACTGCAGTTTTGGACCTAATGTAGACTCCTGCTGCGTTGATGGATAATAATGTTTAGCTCACATTAAATTATGTGTAAATGTGTTTTCGAATCCTGCCTATAGGGCTGTTTGTTTTTACATGAATGAGTTCATCAAGAATTTTTTTTTTAATGTTTTTACATTGTAAATTTGATCTGATGAATGTAAATAGAGCCGTATACGCACGCATGGATGATTCATTCTATGGCCACCGGCTGAAAGAGTGTGTTTTTAAATGGATCTTTTTGCCTCTCATGGCTGCATCTCAAGAGATTAAAACATCACTGAATGTTTTGTTTATTTTAGTTATTTATTTTAAAAAGAAACGTTTATATTTACACTGACACATATTTCACATGTTGCTATTAAATTTGATGATCATAGCTCACAACAAATTTTAAAAAAACACGTTAAGTTTCCTTTTCACAGATGAAACTTTTGATACAGTACATTCAGTGGTTTCTGGATATGAGTTGCAACCATTCATACAGTGTAAACATAGCTTTTGATAACTGTCTTTTAGAAATGGGATTCTACTGATTTCTTTATTTAGTTTTTGTTTTCCTCTTCATCCAGTCAGTTTCCGCCTGAAGGTCTCAGCCCCCCACTGCTGAAACCCGCCCACCCCTCCACAGGCCTCCATGCTCCTCTCCCTTCTGCCTGTTGTTCTGTTGCAGTGGAGCAGGACAACAGAAAAAGGCCACAGTTTCTGGAGGAAAAGACGCCTGACCCTTGACCTCTCGTTAAAGACTGAGGTCAAACAAAACACACACACGCACAAGGTCAAAAATATGTGTGTGTTTTCCGGGTGGTTCAGAGCGATCTATTAAAAGCAGGAGCTCTGTGAATCTGCGTGTGACTTCAATCTAATGGATTTGTAATCCTGCTCTCACTATGGGCCCCTAATGATGGCTGCATCCTCACACTTAATATGGCTGGCACGTCCTCACACAAGTACAAGCAAACATACAAGTGATCTAACTCTAATTGGTATATAAAGTAGCAGGAAGGAGACTCACACCGCAGGACTTTCAGACATGCATCTAGTAAATGAGGTAAATAATGTTTCACTTTGTCTCAAAAGTCTCCATAATAACATGGAAGAAAGACACAAAATATTTCTGCACAAAAATTATATAACTTATATGACTAATTGCTTCTGGTTAAATTTAAATGCACATTTTTTTACCAATCAGCTGCACGTTGATTTAGTTAAAAGTCAAGAGGTTTTTTTTGCCATCTAGAGATTTGCAGCCAATATCTGAACTTTACTGATGAGACTGAAATAAACGTTTGATTTTATTTTAAGAAGTTCAGAGAAAAGAACTGACTTGAGCAATTGTGATTTTTTTTTCATATCAGGAACAGGAATGATGCCTCCTGTGTGAGACATCAAGGTTTTAAAATAAAGAAAAATGATTAGCAGTTGAAACCTTTGCCTGTTAATGGTCTATTGCCCACCGGTGGATCTTAGCGGCTTAAGAAGCCAATAGGTTTAAGCCAAGGCCAAAAGGGGTTGGGTCCTACCTATAGTTAGCATCACAAATTAACCAGTAAACAGCCTCTGTGTTTTTTCCCCTGGATAATGAAGACATCTTCACAACGAGAGTTTTAAAAGCTGCCTATATTTCCAAATCCCACTATTTTATGTCTAAAATAACAGCATAAAATAACTGGCAATTTTTATCTAATAGGTTAGACCTTCCTGTTATCTTCTAAGCTTTACTGTGTGATTTTACTAGTAGATCAAACATTCACGATCAAGGTGGATATGAATTGATTTCCTGTGGTAGATGGCTCTTTCATAGGACCAAACAGGTTCGGTTTGATCTGCAAAAGTAAAAAAGATTAAAGAACTAAAATGTCCAGCACTTGCTCAAGTCTAACTCTCTGTTGCCATGAACTTAACAATCAGCCAGCTTGCTTCTGTTGAAAAAAAAAAACAAGAAAAAAAGAGTAAAAAAGAGTCATACCTAAGGAAGCTGTCAAGTTTAGCTGCTGTTCTCAGAGAGGCATTAAAAAGCAAGTCAAATGGTGAACAAAAGGCATTAACTTAATATATTAAATGAGAGTGAACACATTGTTTTAGAGGCCATTTGTGTACATTTATTTGCTTGTTGCCTGGTACTTGGGAACCCCTCCTCAACAACACTGGGACCATTTCTCTGAGCTTTTCCTATATGGACATTTCTAAAGAGGGATTAGGCCAGGGGACTTGGCTCAGTTGGATAGAGGATGCCAGAAAAATGTTATTTTTTTATCTTTGGTTTGGTTGAATTTGGTCGACACTGAACACACAGTGAACCGAAATGAATATCAAGTGACACTATTACTGAATACAAACCTATAGACATATTTTGCTCTTAAACATGATAGCTGACTCTTCTTAGCCAGTAAGAGACACTCTTACTTTTGTCCACCATCTTTCTGAAACTGTTTGCCGGCCAGTTTCCAGGTCCACTAATGCTAATGCTAAAGCTAACTAAACCAAACATTAACATAACTTGGCAGAAGAAAAGTGTCAAATGTCCAAATGCATTTTGAGCAACACTCAAAAGCTGGACAGATGTTCACTCTCAATTTGATGAAGACATTTTTTATAGCTATCACAAAGCTAAAAGGGTCTAGCAAAAATCATCCTGTGACTTCAACCTACTATTCCTGTTGGTGCAGAAGCCTTTTGCGTCAAAGTTGGTATCATAACCAGAAGAAAATATTTTAAAATTTGGGGATGTCTCAAATTTTAGAAGTTATTTAAATACTGTATGTTTTTTAGTTATATTAATACTAGTATTCAGCAATGGTAGAGATGTTTTGTGGATGTATTATTTTTGAAAAGGTAATTGTTTTGATGGAAAATTTGTTTCAATGACCTTTAAAAATCTGCTCATCCATTTTCAAATTCATCACTAAACTATTTGCACAAATTATTTTCTGACACACATTTTAGCATATATATATATAGGATTAATGTATGCTATTATGAACTCAACAGTGTGGAAAAAAGCCAAAACAATTAAAGTAACCACCATACATCAGCTTTTTGGGCTTTTCATTAATAAGGGTATTATTAACATATCAAAATGATGAATTAATATTACATTATTTTTCTCCCACTTTGTGGTAAAGAATACCATTACTGGTTCTAAGAAAGAAATACTCCTTTCACTTGACTTAGGAAGTCAGAGTTTTTTGCCAGAACTGACATAATTTGGTTGATTCTCATCTATTATGTAGTAAAAGTTGCTGAAATAAACAATGTTTTGAGCATATGACAATTTTTATCATATTAAGTCAGCAGAATTATATGTCTGTATTTTCTAGATAGATAGAACAGGGTGGAAAATGTGATCAGTCATGGCTATTTAGCAAATTGGTTTCCAACTTACAAGTAGAATATGTAAGTTGGGTGTGACATCATTTCCATTTTCAATCAATTAACAGTAGTTTAGGCAGCGATGTAAAGATTAAAGAACATTTTAATAAGCTCAGGAGAGCAGAAAGTTGAACAGAAAGAAGATATACTAAATTAGTGTTAAGATCAAACATGGCCTCTTAAGGTCGTCACAGTCCATCTTAATGCAACATGTGGAGTACATCTGTGCAGGGAAACTGCAAGATATGCAACAGAGAGGCAACGTGAGAGCTATAAAAAGTGGATGTTGCAATAACTTCATCTTAGTCTGAATAAAACCCCTTAACTTAATAATCACCATGGTTTTACTCTTCTTCTAAGGTCACATAATAACTATTTTATCATAAAGGAAGGAGAAACTTCACATTTGAATTAATGCATTAAGGAGCAACACCTTGCCACTTATTTTCAGAATCCCCCTCTGAGCATCATTATGCAATTATCACTTATAATCCAAAATGGATGCAATAAGGTCTCTCCTTAACCTTCCCACTGTCCTCATAGTTAGACTGAGCACACATGTTTCAAGTATGGCTGTAAACATTTACTGTGAGTATGGTTTTAATTACAGGAGGAGTCCATGGAGACTGCCAACGGGCATCTGCTGGAATCTTCTATAGCTGCTGAATGGGAGACTTTAGGTTTAACATTTAATCACAGGAGGATGCAAACAACACGTGGCTGTTATCAAAAAGCAGATGGTCTTAAAGATGTAAACTGTTCAAACGACACATGTTTGTGGTTTAACGGGCCAGGGAGCTGTATTTATAACCTATTGCTCCATGTTAGTTAGAAAGGCATGTGACCTCATCAGGAAGCTCTGAAAGAAGGACTTTTTATTTTAGATTTTTGGCCTTGGGTATGTTGCAACCAGCTTCTGTATATCATCCTTTTTTTTTATGCGTGGCTGGTTCTAATCACGCTGTGCTTAATCTCAAAACCTTTATTTGTCAGTCTTCTGGATGTAAACGATTTAATCTGTCCCATATTGCTCCCACCAATGGATTTTATCTTGTTCTGTAATTATAGAGGGAGAAGATTTCATTTATTTGTTCGCTCTGCAGGTTTTGTGCACCTTTACCAAAAAGAGTCTAAGTGCTTTTATTGCAGCGCTGCTGCGGCTGTGTTAGGGTGACTTGCCTGTTGGGTCTTGCTGACCGAGTCTCTTTCACTGTGCCCCTTTTTAATGTCACCGTTGCTGCTCAGAACAGTCACCTTTTCTGAAGCCACGAAATTGATTTTCACATTGAAGTGGCAGGTTGTTACAGTTTCTTTCACTCTCTGCCTGTTCTTTAAGTCTCCATTATCTCTCCTAAGAGTCCCAACCTTCTTACTTTAACTTGAAAACTTGACGCCTTAAAGGCTTTAAGCCAAGCCTTTTAAGAAACATCCTGATGAAGGTTTCTTCATTTCGTTTGTCCCATTGACTCCATGTTGGTGTAAAATGGCAGGTTAAGAAAAGTGTTATCTTTAAGAGCGTTTTGGTATATGATCCTATCCGTCATAATTTATACTGTATCCATCAGTAAGCCACCATATTTGACAACCTTTCATCTTAAAAGTAATTATTTGACTAGTGGACTAGTGGACTAGACTAGAACGATAAGCAGTAGAATGATGAGAGCTGCAGTTATTCATCTTGTATTGGGTGATTGCCAATTGACCACTTAAGATCAACTACGTTACTTTAAAAAAGCACAACTTATGGGTTTGTGGTACTGAGCATGTTGTGAACCACTGTTACCAGCTCCTCGGTGAAGAAAGCTGGTTTGAAAAGTTGTTAAATGAGAACATTGTCTAATTTCCAGAAACCTCCATCAGCATATACATGTAATGGAACATGTAGGAGAGATTATATAGACATGGAAAGAAAAACAGTGGAATCTGGTTCTTAAGCATATAGTCTAAAGGCCAACATGAAGATACAGAAAAATATTATTTTTAACCATCTTAATAGTTTATAGTTAGAAAAGACCAGAAACAGACAGTAAAAAAAAAGCTATTTATTATATTGCTGTGATTTACTTTAGAAAAACTGTATTTTGTATTAATCTCTTAAGTAAGGGGATCAGCCATTGGTTTGTGTCTGGGTCCAATAAATTTTCTGGACATGAAGGGAACGTTTCTGACTCTGGCTGGGAGGAACTGCCACGTTTGACTTAGCTGCCAGTCAGAGCTGCAGACACTAGCCTTGGCAGCCAGGCTGACATCAGCCCTGAACATCTTAGATCAGTTTGGAAGAGAGAGCCTGATTTCAAAGGCGGATTTTATTGAAATGTTTATCAGAGGTGTACCTCATGCCCAGAAACTATCCATTAAATTTTGGTGATGATCCTGATCATACACTGGATACAGGAACTTTAAAAGATTCTCTAACATTGTGAGAAAGGGATATTTGGCAGAACAAGCAGTTCCTCACTAAACCAGAGGGTGGCAGCAGTGACTATTGACAGCTTCAGCATCAGACAGGGGTATTTTACTGAAGACAAAAACACAAGAAATGGAAATGTTGCTGGTTTGTTACCAGGATCAATTTAAAGCTTATCAATAGATTTTAAGAATTATTTTGCCTCATACCAAGGAATGCATCATTAAAATTTGATAAAAATCATCTGCAAGTTTTAACAATAGTTACAATATGTGGCAAAATGTGCTGCTTGGTGGAGGTCTGCGCTCTCTGGGTGATTTTCTAGTTAGGGATGTAATACAAAAATGTCTTTTTTAAAAAAGCCATCAGAGAAGCCAGTTATTGAGGTTTTCAAGCTATATCCAGATCATTTAGAACATTATAAATGGCATCATTGAAACACTGTTCCTTTGCAGCTGCTATCTTGACTGTGATGGTTACAGAAAAGTAGCAGTAGCAGGGTTATTCTGGCACTAAGAATCGTTGCCTCCCCTGCAGTGATCGGTCCAATAAGTTTAGGCTAGAAGTTTATTATCCTCAGAACTCAAATTTAATTAGTTAATCATGTAAATTTGTTCTGCTTGAGAGTCTAACAAGTTCTATGTCTGAACTACATGTTCCAGCATCTGCTTTGGTGAAAATGCACTGGATTGAGTTTTTTTTGTCATTCGTCCACCACCAGGGGGCGGGACACTTCTTGTGTTTCCCCTCAAAAGGGTCTGCTTGCTCACCCCGTGGACCCATGAAGCAAGTTTGAGACACATTTACAAACTTATAGTGGGATCATGTTTAAGGTTGTCTCGTAAAACTAGACTATTTATCTCTTACCTCTTTACTCACAGGGGTAATAATCTTATTTGGTTGAATTCTTGGTAAAAAAAAAAAAATACCCCATCAAGAACGGAGAAAACTGTTTTTTTTTTTCAAATAAGTCAGTATGAGAAACACATTTTAGATGACAAAAAAAGCTGAAAAATGTTGGAAAGATCTGTTTGGTTTTTCATGTGTTTAAAACAAAACTGTTCCTGTCATCAGTTTGTTCCTTAAGAACCAAAAATTATGTTTCAGTTCACAAACTAATTATTATTATATGTATGCAATTAAATAACTAATGTTACATTTTAAGTTAATATATCATTACACATTAAATGTCTATGTTCTCTATTTGTTGTTGAATAATTACAATGTCTTGTCTTTTGGGGGTGTTTTTGCCTTATCTTCACCTCCTGTTATGGTGCAAATAAGGAAATGATAGTTTTGGGTAGTTTATTCATTTCATGTGTAAAAAGAATTCAGGTAGGATAGTTTCATGCTGGTTCTCATCACGTTCCAGGTGGCGTTACTCCAGGAAACAGTATGGAGCGAGTGTCAGGAGAGGGAGGAGCTGACTGCGGCTCTGTCTCAAGCCCAGCAGGAGCTCTTTGGGCGCCAATCCATAGTGTCTCCCCAGGGCGCCTCTGGGCCTCCTCTGGATCCCCTGGAGAGACGAACCTCCCCACGCAACAAACGTTTTTATCCTCAGGGTAAAGCTAGAGGGCCTCTTAACCGCTCACCAGCCTCCCCAGCGTCACTCCAGCCCTCCCCTACCTGCATAGACAAAGACAGAGGCTTGTATAAAGGAGTAGGGGGGGTAGAGGAGAGTCTGGACTTCAGGAAAATCAGTGGAGCATTGGGTAAAGCAAAAAAGCAGGAGGGAATACTGCCTCCACTGAAAGCAAGCAGCAAAGCTAGTGAGGTCAAACATAAGGTCGAATTAATGATGGGGAGGAAAGAAAGGCTTTAAAAAGTAACCTGAATGACAAAAAAACTTGTATTATTAAACATGTAACCTTTAAAAGGAAAAATAAGGATTATTGATATCATGTATTTGTTCATCTAATTTTTTTTCACTTCATATAAAACAAACATACACTGACCTTTCAACTTTAACAGAAGGCACAGCTTCTCCTGGCTGTAGGAGCTGCGTTTTATTATAATATATGACTAACATGCATGTGTTTTAGCGTTGTCTTGCAAGTAAAGTCTCACACTCTTTTCGGCAAACAAAGGGCTTCACATACCCACCAATAAATAAAGACAGGCAGACCCACTGCTTGTCACATGGAGCAGTGCTAAAGGAGCACGACAGCCCGCTCTCATCCCACCCATGGACTCAAACAAAAGGCAGACAGTCACAAAAGAAACTGTCCACCCTCCAAACACACACAGGCTTGTGTTACTGACATCCTTCGCTCCATGGAAGGTCTTTCCCTCCCTTCTTTTGCTTCCGTTCCCTCTACATTTGGGATGAATTGGCACAAAAGGAGAAATGCATGAATTGCGAGAAGCATGGAACTCGTTTTACCACTTACTGACACACATGGACGCAAGGTTTTGGTTTGACTTCCCCATTTTCCTCTCTCCCAGTCCGTCTGTGAAACAATGAACACGTGCACCTCACACACACATAAAAGTCGCTGAAAGAACATTTTCTCCTGGCAACACATCCTGTTTGGCTAAACACAGGTGTACTTGGTTTGTCTGCAAAAGCCAGTGGTCCGTGTTAAGAAAAATTAAAAAAGTCATTTCTGACATGATGTTTTTACCTTTTAATATTTATCTCTTTGTGTTGAAGGAAATTATTCAAATGAAACTGTTGAAGGTTTTTCCAGAAAACTTTAAACAAGCCTTTTTATCTGGTTTACAGCTTTTTTACGTCTATAAACGATTCTTAATTATTTTCTATTTATTTCAATTTTATATGCAAGCAATTTATTTAATTCATCTCAGAATGAAAAGATTGTTTGAATAACAAAAAATCACAAAACAGAAATTGATTTATATGCTGTTATAGAATGAATGTTTAATCGGGAGAAATCTAATCCAGAAACTAAAATATAAAATAAAAAAGTAAAGCTAACATGCTCTATGGAACCAGAAGATCTTTAAACCTTTTAAAGTCTACACTTTTTCCACTATTTGATCATCACAATCTTCAATATACTAACTCTGGTTTCTCTTATACTCTAGCTTGTTTTTTATGATTATATTAAATATAACTCCAGGTTCTGAAGAAGATGGGCAAAAGTAAGATTTTAGCGAGTACTTCAGGGATGATCAGTAATATATTTCTTTTTTTTTGTTTGTGTTTTTGTTTTCTTTACTTCATCTCTTCACCTCCAGAAAGTCCTGCTCTTGCTCTACCCCAATTCTGCTTAAGAAAAACCACAAAAACCTGAAATCAGTAGTTCAATGATACAAACCACTGAATAAAACCACTATGCCCAAGTACTGTGCTGCATGTCCTATAGTGCTATCTAGAGATTTTATAAGCATGTGTCCATTCTGATTTAGATAAACCTTTCCTGGAAACATGACTTATGAAATTTCTTTTCACAGAGATCAAGATGTCTGATGTTTCTGCCTCATTATTACTCAGACCACTGAGATTCTGGCTACAAACTGTTATTTAATTATTTAACTTAAAAGATGTAATAAGATTAAGGAGATAAAAAACAATATGGGGTTTGAGAGAACTCCATATCAGCACACAGACACTAAAGAGCAACTTAAAAAAAATACAATAATAAAATTAGATATGAATAATAACAATCCGAATCACAAACTTTTTTATCTATGTTAATCAAATCTCTTTAAAGTCTCTTCCCCAGACATACGCTGACCTTTTCGACAGCTGCTCTCACTCTGACCTTCCTCCCTGCTACAGTATAAAGAGAGCCAAGCCGAGCCATCTGAACCGAGCCTATCTACCTCCTCCTCCCCCACCCACAATAGTCAGTCTGCTCTGACCGCACGCACTTTCTGTCTCTATCACCCTCTAAACACAAACACCCAGCTCTCTCTCTCTCTCTCTGCACCTCTGGCTCACACATGAATCACTCCCTCTGTGTCAATATTCTTTTAATCTCTTTGGGCCTTCTTTCGGCATTCAACCCCTCTGACCCCGTTTCTGAAAAGCAATTCGGTCTCAGTCTCTCTTCCTCAGCTGTCTGTGCCTTCACTTTATGTTTGATCCAGTCAGCAGTATCCTTTATACTCCTCCCTGCTCTCCAATCGGGCCTTTTCCTTTGCTCGTACTCTTGCTTTGTAGCCCTTGACTTGCTTTCTATCCTGGGTTGTGTGTGTGTGTTTTAAGCAAGAGAAGAGGCATATTTGTGAGCAATAACGCTCAGTCGGGCTCCTTCTTCACAAAGCTTCATTAAGTTGATGTAAACTTCATTTAAATTAAATCCTCATAAACCTGTGACTTCGTACAAACATTCATGTGTGGAAATATGCCTTGCATGCACACACGGAATACTGTAGGTCTGTGATCTCACCACAGTAATTATCATAGTGGGGCAGGCATGCACACGTGTCCCTGGGGGAATCTGTGTAGTAGCCTGTGAACACTCACGCTTCAGGGAGTGGCGTGTGTGTATAACTAAGCCCTTGTTCGTCACTGGGTGTCCCTGAACGCCTCTCTCCTGCGTCGTTATGGCCATTTCAGAATTCTGTCGTCCCACGAGCCCTCCCACACCCTATAATTAGCATCACCGGGGCAACCAGGAAAAAGAGAATGCTCAGTATTCTTGTTACCGTGGTAAATGCGTAAATGCTGGCCGGAGGTGTTAGTTGGAGGTGTTGATTAATGCTGAGGACATAAGACACTTCAGTCTGTCACTTCATGTTGCATAATCAATGAAGTATAATTTGAGTGTTTGGGAGGAAGATCTCTGTGTCCCTTAAGTACCATAAAGAACTTCTGAAGAGAAATGAATGGGTGTGTGGGATCGCAGATCTTAAATACAGTTTGGCGTACAAATGAAAAATCACTAAGCACAAACAGATCAAGATTATTTCAAACTTTCACTGATCTCCTCATTTCCTCCATCTGTGAGTTGTCTGCGCACCCTCCAACTCCAACGCTGCACGGGATAAACCAATATTCCAAACATGACGTTAACATGCTTTTTGCTGAGAATTCATTTTCACTCCATTTCACTAATCTAACTTTTCCTCATCAGGCCAATGTCTCCATTAATGTTGGATTTTGAACAGTAAGGTAATGACGTTTCTCCATAAAAGACAATTAAAGTGAACCAAAGTGGTCATTTCCATTATTGATGAGCAGAGGTTTGATGTGTGGCACCTAAAATATACAATCTTCAAATGTTATATCCACTCATTTATTTTACAGTTGTGATATTAAGCATATTTCTCTTTTGATGTAACTGACTGCTTTTATTATTCATTTTTTTATATGATTTGCCACTTGTAATACCTTTCTATAGAACAATAAAGCTTATTTTTCTTCAATTCTATTCTATTCTTGCTCATTGTGAAATATAAGCATTCATTTTTATCAATTACGTTCAGAGATGCGTTTTTTGTATAGTTTGTTAGTTAGTCTCAAAATGCTAGGTAATAATCCAATGTATTATTGAATCAACGTCGCCAAACATTGTTTCAGTTGGTTTATGGCGCCCTCTGCTGGGATATTGTCATAACAGCAACTGATGTGATTTATACGACATATCAAATGATTTATATGAATACAACATTTATTTAGTGACATTAAATGCGTAAAGTTAGTCTATAGTATTATATCTGCTCATGTATCGTTTATATTTAAAGAGAGAAAACTTTGGTAGACTTAAGTCAATTTGCTAAAAAAAAATGCTCACGTGATTTTTTTCGAAGTTTAATTTCCGCACCTCATTTTTGATCCATTATTGCTGAGAGTTACAGCAGTTGAGTGAACGCCCTGCCTTTTCAGAAGTAAACTTTGGACCGCTCACGCTAACTTAGAACACGAGTGTTCTAATTTGTGCTGTTTACACAACTGAGCATTCAGACAATACATGCTATCGGTCGACCGCGTATTGTGTGTGTAACATATTGTGTTGTCCGCACAAACATTAATTTAATAGTAACCCATCATTCATCGATACTGTCATGTAGCTTTATTTAAAATATTGTCATTCACAGTTTGAGGTGGCGGATGGATATGTTCCAGGGGCAACTGGTCCGTGTGAGGTCCGTACTTTCCCGTAAAGTACGTAACAACCAGAAACCGTAGAGAAACCACACGTGGT
>JAUZNJ010097702.1:0-21611 GCA_034780135.1 Jordanella pulchra
GGTGTTCTGAAGGTCTCCTGCTGAATCTGTCTATAAAACGGGAGATTACTCAAAATATATATATATATATATATATATATATATATATATATATATAAACTACAATTCTGACACCAAATCAAGCACAGTGCAGGTGTGCATGATTAAAAATATATATACTCACATATGAGTGGGTCTTGAAAAAATCTGATGGGGAACTAGTGCAGATCTTGTCGCCCTCCAATCCAATAACTCTTTTACAAATGTTCATGTGTGGGTCGAATGGACTTTTTGCAATAACTATGTCACCCCTGAAAACAAATAAATACAATAATTTTGTATAGAATACATGATGCACGTATTCTGGTTTCATCTGTTCTGCAAAACGACTTGTAAATATAATCAACTTATTTTACTGACAAGAGATCAAAGTTCTCACTAGTTAACAAATTCAAATCATAGCTTATTAATACAGTCATCTGGAAATCAAATATCAAGTTATTGAGATAAAAACTGCATCCATACAGGCAGAAGAGGTGATTTCTTTAGTTGTTATGATTATAATATAGCAATTTAACAATTTATGTAGGATCAGAGATAAAATGCAAGGTTTTATATAAAAATAAGCAAAGCAAAAAATATACATATAATAATTCTGTTAAGCACAATTTGTTGACAAACTTGACCTAACCTAAACCTAAAAAAAGTAAAGAAAACCCTAAAAGCATCAATTTAACTAAATTTAAAATGTCAGGAGGACATTTGATGGTCTATTCTGAAAATGTCATACTTAACAACAATTTCAAGGAATATGGCAAAACGTAAAGAAGAAAAAGTTCAAGTCTTAAATGCTACCTGGACAATGAAGGAAGTGTACCAAACCTTCAGGGGTCTGAGGGTAAGAGCAATGCCTACTTTAGATCAGAAGAGGCCATTTACTTTTATGGAGCCATGGAGACACAAGCTCTGTGGTTTTGCTGCCTTAGTATCATGTTTGGGTAGAGCAATATCTTCTATGGCAACGTTTCTTCCTTTTCTAAAATCAGACTGATAAAGGCAAGCAACGCTAAGCTTTCCAAGCGCTGGGTTCTGGGATGTTTGGAGGCTCCTTAGCTTGTAATCAGGTAAGTA
The DNA here is from genome assembly GCA_034780135.1 of Jordanella pulchra. Classification (NCBI taxonomy): domain Eukaryota; kingdom Metazoa; phylum Chordata; class Actinopteri; order Cyprinodontiformes; family Cyprinodontidae; genus Jordanella; species Jordanella pulchra. The sequence goes on from JAUZNJ010097702.1 coordinate 1,111, forward strand.
TGCCGCACAAGGTCACGGAGGTAAAAATTAGAGGTACTTCAGGTAAAACTCTAAACTGCAGATCAGATCATGATTCTTCTTCAAAAATGTTTGCAGCCGGATACTCAAAGCAGTGCTTTTATTTAAAATAGTCCCAATTAGGGATGTCAGTCAATCAGGAGCAAATTTTTAGATCAAAATACCAGTTTTGTGATATCATCGATTTGCTATTTACCAATTACCTTCAGATATTTTCTCTGACACCAAAGAGTTTCACAGATGTAGAAATTTATTAAAACTAAATATTTTTAAGTTTTAACTCAGTTATCTGTGGATGTTCTGGACTTTCAAGACATTTTACAGGTGCAACAAGTTTATAGAAAGAAAGCAGCTTCATTCTGACAGAATAAAGACTCTGTATTTAATTATCAAGGAAAGAAAATATGCTGGTAAACATCCGTCATTACTTGTTTTATCGTATAAAAGTGACTCCAAGGTAGCAGTAGATTGTGTTTATATATCAACAGAATGCTAGAATAAGAACGTCATCTAAAAACAAAAAGAAAAAAAAAACATAGAGAAATCTTTTTTTTTAATTTTAGATAAAGATTTCTTATTTTAGCAAAAGTGCAACATTTCACAGGCTAACTGAAATGGGCAGGGGAGCAAATAGTCTTTAAAGATACAAGCTCAAAATCCAAAGGTTGGATCAAGCTACATATAAGATCCAGAGCTCTCAGAGAAACAATCCTACTTACTTCTGTATTTTATAAAGATGACGACTCATTCGTTCAGAAAACACCACATCATGATTTACGATCGTGGGCTCCATAGATGGACCAGAACACTGGATCAAAACAACAACAAAAAACAAATGCTGATTATTGAGCATAGATAAGCTCTAACTGCATATGGAAAAGAGGCATTTTTTACATAATCCTAATACCAACCACCACAAATTCTCCAATGTATTCAAAGGCACAGTGTGCTATGCAGCCGTACTGGATGGTATAACCCACAAGGCCAAGGGTTTTCCCCAGAACACGACGGAACATCTCCACCTATGGAAGAGAGCAGACAGAAGTTAAAGGATTTCTTAAAGAAAAAGAAGAAAGCTGTAATGGGTTTCATATCTAAAGGTGTGGACAGGGTTGTCAAAGTTGGCCTACTGCTAAGATGGCACATTCTTCAGTGTTTCATTCTCAGGGGCTGAGTGGCCAGTTCACACCAGAAAACTGTCCCGCACTTTGACCCCGTAGACGATGGACCTATCAACACCTCAAGCTCAGGTGATGGACAAACACAGAAACTGTGACACATGCAGCCAGGCAGCTTTGCCCTGTCTAAGCCACTTCCCTGACGGTGTTGCCTCGGCTGCCACCATCATCATTAGAGCTGTTATCAGCTCCTGTCGGCACCATAGAAACACAAAAACACTCTGGCAGACTTGAAATGGGCCTGTAAACACCGTCATTTAAACACACAAGGAATACGTCTTCTGAGCAAACATCGCAACCACTTTTGGGCTATTGACTTTTACTCTAACTGCAGGATGGACTGAAGAGAGCAAGTCCGTATTTACACACTTGTCTAGCAGGCTTTATATGCAGAAAAGCTCTTGCACATGTGCACATACACAAACAGGAACAGTCTTTGGTTAGACTTAGATGTTAGGATGTGCTTCAATCACCTCTTTTTTCTCAGGCTGCTGTCCTGCTAGCCCTCCACGGGGTAAAGAAATCTTTTTCTTCATGTCCTCTATACCCTCTGTCTGTTTCCTTCTTTCTCTCACCACGTTTCCTTTCCCTCCCAGGGTATTATTAACCAAAGCAAGCAGAGCGGAAACCAAAGCCACAAATCCTTAGAGCTCTGGGAATGACTTCCCAAAGATGGACAAGGATTAGGACCCCCAATTTCTCCCTTACCCCAGCACCTCCACCCCCTGTTTCTCCCCAGGTTCCCAACAGACTGGGTGTCAGGTGGCTCTGTGAGCCTTGCCAAAGGTGTTACCCCTAATCCCATTACCCCCTCCACTCTACTCTCTCCGTTATACACACAGGTCCCTCTCATTCATTCCAACTACATTTCACCTATTAAACCCTTCATCTTTTCTTTCATGTGTCTCTTTGGCCTATTCGCCATCCTTTTTGATCCCAAAAAGATAGACTCCATCCTCTCACTTCCCCACTGCTTCTTCCCCCTGTTTCTCAATCACCCTTGGCAACCCTTCACTCTTGGAAAAAAAAAATACTCTGAATGGCAGGACTCAAGCAGGTGAAGGAGGACATGTAGATACCCTGTGAGGAGCCAAAATGAAATATTTCCTTTCCAGTTTTAGCATGCTTCCTTATCATGTTCTGTAAACTCAGTCCTTCTCCGGCTGGTACAGTAACACTTCTGGCCCTCTAATTCTTCTGTTTGCAAGAAAAGAAAAAAAAAAATGGACAGAGGGTTTATGTGAATCTCTGTTCTGCACTGAGGCAGCGTGGCCATGCCTCGTCCTCTTATGTCTCAGCTTGTTTCACCTGCAATTTCTTTAAATTTCAGTGGCACGGTAACACACTCTCAAACATGATCTCCAGTGTCCATCCCTTCTGCTAGACCAGGGATCAGGAATCTTTGTTAGCACTCATTCACAAAGCACAGTGGACAGCCACCCATACAGCTGCTCTCATATCTCTATTTCATCACACCCCCGCCCCTCCATTCCAGCATGCATTCATCATAGGTAGGGATTAAGAGACTTTGCATAACCAGATCACACGGCCAGTGACTGATATCAAGAGTCCATATGCAGCCGCCTGGTTTTCAGAGGCACCCTCTGTCACTGATAGTGTCTGTGGGTGTATGTGTGTGTTCATATGCGAAGACAAAAGCATCACCTGTAGGTAACATAGAAAGTGTAGCATACAATGCAAAGTGACTCTTGGGACTCAGAATAAGGTGGACATCCACAGAGATTGGATATCTATTAAATCTAATTTCCCCAAGGCAAAGAATTAGGCAACTCAGACTATCTTTTAGCTTTAACTCCCCAAATGTGTGTGTGTGTGTGTGTGTGTGCGCGCACGCACACATGTAGTGGTTGGGTAAAGAACATTAGCTGAATGTTGTATTACAGCTGTAAACTATCACCAAATCTCTCTGCTAATCCTGGATTAAACAGCGGAGATGTTCACGAGACAACAAAAACAACAGAAAAAAAAAAGTAAAAAGGGTTCTTCGCTGCAGAGCCATCTGTGACCACTGGCCTCCCGCTGTCAGCTCGCAGCACTACGGTGAGGATAAGAGAGGGGATCGCAAATGAATAGCTGCAGATGGAATTATTTCATTGTGTGTTTAACTTTGTGATCCTCTTATTGAGTAGAACCTAATTTATTCAATCAGCTCAAGGCAATCACAACTAAATGAATAAAGTCAAACGTTTTCTGATGGAAACTATCAGCAGAATCCTCTGGATAAATTGATTTCTGTAGAAAGGGACAGCAAGGAGAAACACTTGCTGCCTTTTGAAGAAGATCACTTCTACTTAAAACAGAACATGTTTAATGATGTCTATGACTCATGTTGTTTTAATAAGGAGAAATACTTTAAAACTATGACTTGAATTGTTGGATTTTAATTAGATCTTCATAGATTAGGGTTTTCCACATTCAATGGTTTACCAATCGCTGGGATTTGTTGAGGTTCGAAATGCCCGTTGGCTTATATCTAATGAACATTTATCATATAAGGAGAAAATGTGCTGCAGTGAGTTTGAAATTCAATGCATTATGATTGGCTGACGATTATAGGGTAGGTAAAGGATTACTGCAAATATTCTGTTAATATATCTCTGGACTCTAACTGGGCCTTTTCAAATCATTGGTTATTCTGTCAGACAGTCATCCTGGATTTGGATGAATGCTTGGACTCACTGTGATGTTAAAACATAAAAACCATCCATCTTACAGCATTCTGACAGAAACCTGATGGTGTTGGGTTTTAACTGCTGGTATTTCAAGCTGTTCCTGTTATTTTTCTCCACCTTGATCAAAACACAACCTCCATCTAATGAAAAGAAGCTGCAGAACACAAAGCTCCCATCATTAGGCTTTATTGTTTCAATGTTGTTCAGCTGAATACATGCAGCTCTGTTTATGTGCTAAATATACCTTTTGGAATTGGTGCCATGCAATATTTAAGTTGGAACTTTTTGTACCCTTCTCCTAACCAATACGTCTTTGAATAAAATAATCATTGTGACTGTTTGTAATCTCTCAAACACTGGCTTTTTAAAAACCCGACCGACTGCCCTGAACCTTATTTTAGGTTAATCAGATTTGATATAATTGATGGTAAATGAGAAGTGCTGAACCTGAATTATTAGTTGTTTTTAAATACGTAATAAGGCGGATCATATCTATGTAGATAAACTACAACAGTTGCATAATGTAAGATCACTAAAGGTAATCCTACATTAAATGCACATTATTGAAACCATAAGGAAATAGTCAGCATGGAATTACCTCCACTGGTCTCAAGAGATTTGACCCTGCCATGAGCGAGTAGTGTTAATTGATATACATGGCCAGTCTATTAGGACCACAAAGCAAATTTCAATCCAAACAGCACACAAGGGCCTTGCAGCAGACTTCTTACACAACTAAATTAGGAAAACATGGGCTGAGAGAGAAACAGGCAACGGGGGGGCTAAGAGGCTTATGAGCCCCTTGTCAGATATTCTTCTTCTCCCTGAGGATCACAGATGGAAGGGAGTCTGGAGGAGCAGCCAGACCAGAATAAGGACGAATCCCACCTCTGATGTCTTTCTCTGGACAGCAGAAGGCAGGGGAGGGTGGGGAGTAAGTCCTGTTGCGCATGGCTTGATTTGATCTTAATTTGAGATATAAAAAAGAAAGAGTTTCGTCAACAAGGGGGGTAGGGGGGTGGGGCTGTTTCAACTATCATTGCAATCAGCGCTAATCCTAAAGATTTACACACAGACACCTGGCTGGATAGGGAGTGACAGATGTAAAAAGTCCCAGGACGGTGTCTGTGCAAAACCTCCGTCCCACTCTATTAAAGCTTTAATTGAAAAGACTGATCCCCATATTGCTCTTTTTATTGTTGCTAACAGCAATGCAGCTGAGAAACAGCTGAGTGATGTGGCTATTTGAGGAGCTCAGAGCTTATACCTACAATCAAAGGGTCAGCCAGAGCAAATAATAGGCAAGTGATATGAATACAACTGCTGCCAAGTGAAAGGAAGTGCAGGCTGACACAGTCCCCAGCCAATTACATTCAATGGAAAGTCAGTCACTAAGCCTTATTGTATCGACCACAAGAGATTGCGTGGCGCTGGCTCTGTGCTGAAAGAGTTCAGAGATCTTATCTGTGCTTGTATCAGATTTACAAAGAAGTTTTGGTTATCCGTGGGCCTGAGCTTGACACTAGCTGCTATACTTTAATACAGAGCAGTGACAGACAACTTACCTCGCAAACAGTTTTTAGACACAAGTTTCCTTTAATTCTACAAGAGAATATGTTCTGTATTTTTAGCATATAAAAGTCTTCACATCCATCGAAAATGTGACGTAATTCCAACCAAAATATTTGAGAAAAACACAATGAAGAAATGCAAAATATGAGATGCAGAAAAAAGAAATTGAAAAGCAAAATAAGCCAGGGCAACATCTGTCCTGGCTTATTGTGCCTGAGCTCTGAGACTGGTGTTTTCTTTCAGTGTTAACAAAATAAATTTGGTGTATGTTGACAATAATCTGGCATCCTCTAGAACACAAAACATGGGGACTCCTTAAAGGAGTTCCACACAAACAGCAGAGAAAGACTGAAGAAAGCAAAACATTCAGACCAGGAAAAGGTCTGACATGTTATGACTGCTGCCATTATTTAGCTCCATCAGATACAGCAGCTGACATAATAAAAGCAGAAAAAAATCACCTCCTCACTGGATTCTGATTTGAAAAGGTGTTATTTTTGTACCATAACTCTATCCTGTTGAGGATACACTAAAATTGCTTTAGTAAAGTAAAAGCAAACAGATTTTATTTTGTTTTTTTTATTCAGGCACAGAAAACTCTCACATCCTTAGAGCTGAAACTCCTTTTGGAAATGCAGGTCAGTCAGAGCATCTTATTTGGCTTGTGGAGTCTCTCCACAATGCCCTGCATCGTCAGTCATGATATTTTCCCTTGGCCTCCTGTCACCACACATAAGTCTCAACAGTGCTGTCAAAACAGCAGGACCGTCTCTGCTGAGAGCGTTGGTAAAGTGAGCAGTTGGGCGATTTCTTCCCGGGGAGAATCACAGCATCCTGCGATCTTACACTGCCTCTGGCCTCTGTCTTCTACACAAAGCTTTTTACAGCTGTCTTAGGGATGTCATTGATCAGTCTCCACTTCCAAAGAGGAGTTAGTTGACTTTGCGATGCTAAAATTAAACAGGGATTGTACCAACAAGTATATGTTGCTGATCTTTATCAAAAATGTTGATATATGTTTTATAATCTTTTTAACTCTTGTTTTGATGCTGTTGCAGAAATAGATTGAAGCTCTATGTATTGTTTTAGATCACATCAAATCTTCTAGATTGAATATTCATCTATCCACCAACCTATTATCTGTGGTTTATCAATTATCGAGTCAATATGGGAACAGGCCCAAAGTTAGAGCTCAGATATCCTCCTCTAATGGCACACTTCCATATCCACTTGAGGGATCCAAGAGAAATCCAGACCAATAGAGATATAGCTTCTCCCATGATACCTGGGTCTGTCAGGAATTAAGCACTGGATCACATAATGCATCCTAGAATTTAAGGCACTCAAGAGGCATCCAGACTGAATCCCTGAGTGACCTCTGTTGACCAAGCCATTATGAAGGAAGCTTATTTCAGCTGTCTGTGTTCAGGATTCTGTTCTTTTGCTCATGACCCGTATAACCGCATGTCTGAGTCAGGATGGAGATGAACCAGAATATTAAAAGATTTGAGGCTCAGTGGTTTTCTTTTCCATAACAGACTGGAACAGTATTAGAATGACTACAGAAGGGGCCCCAGATAGTCTGCCTGTTTCGTTCTCCATCCTACACAGTGGAAAACTTCTACAAAGGATAATGAATATGGTTGTGACCTAAAAAAAAAAAAGGATGAGACATTGAAGTCTCTAAACCAGGGGTCAACCTCTCCAGAACTGTCTCTGGAATCTGCCAGGGTGGTCAAAAAAGGGTGGAAGATTAAAAGTGCACAAATATGCTTCTGAAAGACACTGATGCAGTGAACACAGTTAACATTCTTAACACAAATCCATGATGCCTCCACATCATTGGATCAGATGCACAATATTTGCTCCCTTACACAGTTTAGCCTCTTTTTACGTTTTAGATCTTTAAACTAATCGTAGTATCATATAAAGTTAACATGAATTAATACAAATCAGAACTGTATCCCTCACATCAAATAATGAAATAACTTTGATTAGCCACATTTCTGGGCACCCATGTTTCTGAAAAAGAACATCATCCCGACAGTAAAACAGCGGTGTTAGTGTGATGGTCTGGGAAAATTTGGGACTATTTGTCTGGACTTTTTTTTCATCACCTTAGTAAGGGGTGTCTATCTCCAATCCTCGTAGGGTCAATGTCCTGTATGTTTTAGAGATATCCCTGCTTCAGCACATCTAGATGGCTGATCAAAGGATTTTGCTGAATCCTCTGAATTTAAAGGAAGAATACACCTAAAAAGTGCAAGATATCTGCTCTCGAGGACTGACTTTGGACACCTTTGCCTTCAAATCAAGCATATGTGGATTTTTTCTTCCCCACAATGATCCAAATACACCAGTAAGTCCACTATGTAGAATGTTGATTTGGATTTTCTTTCTAAAATAACAGTTTCAAAACGTGCTGATTTTAATTTTAACATAAATCCGGTCTCTGGTCTTTCTTTTTAATTGCCCTTTCTGCTGCTTCGTTTACTTTGTTTCAATAGTATAGACACAGAATTAAGGTTTGTTTGAAGCTAGAAATAATCAATGTCTGTTTTAATTCAAATCCAGGAGTGAGGGGCTATCTTAAGCCAATGAATAGCTTCTTTGTTCCGCCATGAACACATGTGGTCAATATTATTAAAGCGAAATTTAAGTGTATACAGCAGCTGTTAACTTACATGGATCTGTGGCTCTGATCTGATTTCAAATCCAACGCTGCTACCAGGACTTGAAACAGCAAACTCGACCTTCCCTCGACAGCTTCCCGAAACAACAGCCTAACAAACGGGATCGTCATTGGTCGAGCTCTACCGAACTCTCCTTCTATTGGACAACACGCACCGCAACGTTGGCGTCATTAATATCAATATGGCAGCTCCCATGAGCAATGTGGGTAAAATATCAACTGAGCGTTTACAGGTTAATAGTACGAGCTTTCAGAAGAAAACAAGGAGCAAACTGATCTCCATTCCCGGGACGAGACCTTCGGTCCAAAACGGACAACTCTTGGTTTCTACCGGTGTCACGTCATTGGATTATCTGCTTGGTCAGTGTTTGGCTGCTAAACAAGCTAACAGCGGTTCTAATAGATACAAACGGCTCTGAACAACATTTCCCTGCGTATTTTCAACCCATTGCGAGTTTAAAGATGCTAAATTGATACTGTGAATCATGATAAAAGCAAATTTATGAATACAGACCGTTTTATTAAACGATTCAAAACGTGCGTGTACATATTGTGTTGAACGCCATTCTTCTGTTTTTGTTTGTTTGTTTGTTTTGGCTGAAATAACATTTTTACAAGTCAGTAATATTTTTTGTATTTTCTACAGAATTTTTGATAGTTACCATTATATCAGTTTAGTGAAACTAACTGTAAAATAGGCCTGCTTTTGTAAATGTTATTTAGAGCTGACTCTGGGTATGTATCACAGTTATCCATAAATATGTGCTTTGTATGCAAAAGAAAAGCAAAAATCAACATTTACACTCTCTGAACATTTCAGTTACTGCAGATATCAATGTTTCAGAGCGTCCATTATATGCATACTGCTTTTAACTTAACATACATTGGTAAACTTTAGTGTAAACATATGCAGAAGGAGGAAAATACATTTAATTAGGCACCAACTTTAGGTCTTTAGGCAAGAGTTGTAGATAATGTTGTATGGTGATGGACAACAGTTTTTTATGCAAGTTTGAACCAACTATTAGTTCATTATTATTTTGATTTTTTTATAGCAATGAATATAAATGATAATTGTTTTCCCAAGCATAAAGCTCTTATTTCCATGTGCTATTTTTGCTGCATCACACAAAGAAACATACTTGTAATTATCCAAGAATCAAAATACACAGCTTTTTTAAGTTTCTAGAACTTGAATGTGATTAGAACTGCATAATATATCCAAATATTTCTATATTATAGTCCTTACTCTCATTCAATCATTTACGGAGAAAAAAACAAAAGCTGTGTTGCTGTAAGTTTTCTGAAATATGAGGCTCAGTTCTGTGTTGACACCAAGGGAATTATTATAATAAACCAAAGTATTTTTTAATTCTCTTTTATGAAAACACTTCTGTTATTATGTTAATGTTGTAATATTTTTCTCTAACAGGTGGTGGGTTAGCTGTTGGCACAGTGCTTCTCATTGGTGAGACTTTATCCTTACATCTTTCGAATAGACTTTTCTTTCTTTCTCAGTTATTTTGCTTTGATAGAATTAGCTCTAAAACGTTTGTATTGTTTTTGTTGTAAAGATTAAGGGTACTGTTTTATGCACTCAAGGTGTGAAACGATCAAAACCTTTACTTTGTACTGGAAATAAAAACAAACTTTAACATTTTAAAAGGTGGTCCTCATCTGAAATAAGCTGCTTACACTTCTCTTCAGTCCTTTAGTTATAATCTCATATTTGAATGAAAGGTAGTGAAATATAAGACTTTGGCATATAAAGAGTATCCCTATTTATCTTGCAATATACAGCAAGTTTTTTTTTTTACTTTAAATTGTATAAAATAGTTTGTATTGTTTTTAATTGGAAATAAAGAAGTTTGCACAGACTGATGAAGGAATAAATGTTGTTTCCTACAAACTGCATGTTTGCAGCTGGATGTGTTTATTTTCTAGATGTAGAACAGACCATAGCATCTCAGCGGACAGATTCCATAAACTACATTACAATTAAATTGTAATTGTTCAGTCAGACACAACATGCTTGAAATCTCAAGGGATTTATGTCATATGTTGTGTTCAAAAATCATTTATATTTAGTTTATGTAGATAAACCTTTCTGATATTTATTATTCAGAAAATCAAACTTTGATTTTCTTGCTAATGCTGATAAAGCTCTATTTTTATACCTTAAGTACTAAATATTTGTTTAAGGTAACATTTTCTGTGGAACTTCCACTGGTGTTAGTATTTGAGCTTTTACAGAATGACTTGTAAAAACACTCAAAACTGCTTGAACTGTTTCACATTTTCTCACAGTAGCTATGATCAAAAATCTCCCCCAAATTTTCCAATGATGGTATCAGAAGAAACAGCCACAGTGTAGCAAGTCTACGAAGTGAAAGACGAAATGACATGGTTTTAAGATTTTCACCAGTTAAATTACTTGCATTTGTTTTAGCCCGATTGAATCAGTTATCTATAAAGAGTGTCTCATTGTAGTTACTACTTCAGATGTATGTTAAGAGCACTTTATTAATCCCACAGGGACAATTTGTTTGAGCAGCAAAGGGGACAAACAAAATTAAACATATAATTAAAAAAAAGAATGATTAAGAAATAAAAAAATAACATAAAAGAAAATGTGATAGGGAGGTTGGTGATGAAAAAAAATAGCACTTCTTAAAAAAGCGTATGTTGGTATAAAAGATAAAAGATTTTCTGAACCAATCCCATACCTGAGCTGAGTGTATCGGCCAATATCCGATACTGATTCGATACTTCGGGTTAATGAATGAACCATATATCTTGCCATGTAAGTGAACGGTTTAGCCTTTACAAAAACACTGTTTAAGAAAAAGATTTTAAAAAATTACATAGATGTAAAAGTTGATTGAGAGTATCTTGGTTTGAACAGTCAGTTATTATATTTTTCAAAGCTTTGAAATGTAATTTATAACTCAAACCTGCTCTAATCTCTCACATATCATGTATTAATGGTCTGATGACTGTGTCAATTTTATGTTGATGCCATTTGTTTATTATACTCTTTATACCCTTAGAATTCTGCAGAACAACTTAATCTATTCTCACAATGAATCAAACTCAGTTTAGTCATTGAGTTCACTGCTACTGTTAAATGCAAGCTCTAGATTTGTCTAAGAAGTTTTGCCTTGAAGAGAGCTGAATATATGCTTTGAAGCTTTGATCATCACAAAACAACTGACACCCTGAGGTGAAACATCTACAAGCTTGTGGTTAATGGAAAGGAAAATCAAAATAAAATTGCAATATTGGTTGAAAATAATCTTGATTTAGTTTCTTTTGGTAAAATGATTTAGTCCTTATAAGAACTGATTCATCCTAAACTTTGCCACACAGTAAACCAGAAGCTGATAGAATCCATCTCAGTGACCTCCAGGACTTTTGGAATAAAAGCTGATTCAAAAATGTAACCGTTTTGGACAGGGTGTCCTTTTACATTTGCCACGAAACAGTTCTTCAGAAAAAGGACATTGCACTAAAGTGAGCTCGACGGTGGTAGTGTCATGCTCTGGGCCTGTTGTGCTGCATCTAGACCTGGACGACCTTTATAATTAATAGAAGGATTATTTCTGTACCAGAATGTCCTTCCAGTTATTCCCCAGAATGGGATAAACTGGAGGTTTTGAAGTGGTTTCGTCAAACTAGGGTCTTAAATCCAATTACAATTTTTTGATATGATTCTCAAACCCTCTAGTGGGACTGACTAAAATTCACAGAAAACAAACAAAAAAAAAACCGCAGTGTATCCAATATTCTCTGCAGCAAAGCCAAAGGCAGCAGAACATGTTATGGGTTTAGGGGGAATTTCTTGATCCACATATTGGAATTGGTTCGAAGTTAGTTCTACTCTTCATAAATTAGATCCTTATTTGAAATCTGCATTTTGCATTTAATTAGCTCATACATACCCAATAGTGAAATTAGTTAGGATTATTTTTTGTCATTTTAACAAGTAACTGGGACAACAAGAGATAAACAAGGGGCGAATCATTTCTCACAGCACTGCACAGAAAATTTGAAATTTCCCTTTTTCCATCTTTTATAGCATTTTATATTTTGTTTTATTTTATCTTAGAACTACTACTCAGCAGTGTTTGAAATTGTGTAATTGCCTCTTGTCTGTATGCTGCAGCTGCAAAGTAATTTACCTGCTGGGATGAATAAAGTACTTCTATACTATTCTATTTCCCCTTTTACTTCGCTCATTTTCATAATAGACTTTAAAACCACATCGACTCAGTTCCTAAAACTGATAGTGGCAAATGTTTACTAATGGTCCACAGGCTCTCTGCAGAAGGATGCTACTTTCAAGCAGATTGAAATATAGACCAATAGGCTGGAGGTCTCCAGTTAGAGTCCCAGGTGTTCACATTTTTCGCTTGCTCCTTCATTAATATGCTCCTCTGCAGATGTTTTGTAGAAGTTTTCAGAATAACATAAATCACAAGTGGGTTTTCTAGGGCCTTAAATGTCTTTCACTGGGTTATTATTATTATTATTATCATTCATTGAAGGCTAGGCTATATGCACTGGTGGACAGTGAGGTTAAGGTAGTCATGTTTCCCCTTGAAGCTGTAATTTGTGTGTAGCCAAGGCCTATACCAACTGATGATATTGCTTTGCCCTTTAATTCATCCCCCCAATCGATGCAGGAGTCAGTGATTACACACTAATGCGTTCTTCCCTTCCATTTTGTGAATCAATGTACGGTTGGTTTCATCTCGTAATGAGAGACACAGTAAAGGTGAAATGCGTGTGTGTGTTGAGCACTCTCTTGTGTTTGCCTCTGAAAGAGTGGCATATGTGCACTATGTGTGTGTTTTGTTTTGTTTTTTTTTTTCCTGGGTGGAGTGGGACGGAGGGGGAGTTTAGTGTGTGTGTGTGTGTGTGTGTGTTTGTTTGCGTTGTGTCGTCTGCTACAGTCTGCCCCTTTAGCCGTGATGGCCTGTTTGTGAGACACAGACATAAAATTATCAGACTGGTCGTTGTCTGCCTTTGAAGTGTCTTGAGCTGTCTGTCCTTATTTGTCACCCAGAGGGGGGATCTCTCCAGTATGGCCGCTGTCTCAGGATCTCTTGTGTTTCTGGAAGCAAAAGAATAAAAGCTGCCTGGTTTGTGTTGTTCGTAGCACTTCTGTTTTTTTTTCATTTGTTAGATTAGTGCTTCTTTGATTTAAATGCCACCTTTTTCTAGAATGAACTCAAACTCTTTTATATATCTGACTCCACAGTAGCAGCTTGTAGGTTGTGGAGCAATGTACATGTGGAAATGAAAAACATTTAAATTGTATCTGTAAAAGAAGATGAAATACCGTTCTGTGGTTTTGATTAGAAATGTGCCAATCAGGCTGACTAACATAGACGTCCAGATTCCTTTAAACTCTTACCTTCTAATTATGATTTTTTTTAAAGAGCTAAACTGCTTAAAAATAAGGCTGTACTGATATGTTAATAGCTGATATCAATACCTGACACTAGGATTGCTTTTTGGATGTTAACCAATATCATTTACTTCTCTAACTTTGGACACAATGAAAAACTGACCACAGTGCTAACATTGTTTCGCTACCTCAGGTTTTCAACCCACAGTTGTGAGCAACATCACAATCACTCTCACAATGACTAGATACCACATGTGTAAAACCCTCCTGAAGCATGGAAAGAAATGTTGCTTTTTTAATAGACTTAAGAATATGTTTTACTGTTTTACTTAACGCACTGATATGTTTAAAAATGGCCAACATTGGCTGATACCGATATTAGTGCCGATCTATCGTGCTGCCTTAGTTAAAAAAGAAAAAAATGTGCTTCAGAATATTTGAAAGAGGTATACGTTTTTAACCCGACAGAAAACAAAGACTTTGGTAGATTTAAGTGTTTATAGATTCTAACTGTGTTTGAGTGCCATATCTTGAGTTTTAATGGCATATTAGACTTTTTAAGACTCCTGACCCTTAATAAGGAAAGTAAGTTTTTGCTGTCAGATAGAGCATACATTAAAAAGATCAGAGTAATCTTGGAACATGTATGTTTAACTTACATTGGCTTTAAAGGTACCAATTCAAACAGCAGGATTTTTCCACTAAGATTGTTATTTTTAATTTTCTATAATTTAATTAAATTTGATTAATCCAGATTAAACCATTACTAAAATAACCGTCAACTAATTATGTTACCAATTAATCGTGAAGTGGAGTATAGAAACTCTAAAACATGCTATTAACCATAAAATCAAGGGTTTAAGAGCAGTAATTATACCAAAACTGTAAAAAAAAACATTTCAGTATTTTGCATGTAAGATCAAAAAATATTGTTCATCTTTCAATATGCTCTATCCTGAACAACGCAAATGAAAAGATTAGTTCCACCTGGTTTATTTCTTTTAAAAAAACTTCTCTAAGGAACATTTTCCTATCCAATTATTAATCTATTAATTGAAAAAATTGTCAACAGATTAATGGATTTGCTAAATAATGGGTAGTTGCAGTCCTAATTAAAAGCCTGGTCAAGAAACTGCTTGTTTAGGTGGATGACTGTGATTGCAGTCAATGTTTTACGCCAACTGTACTGGATGTTTGTCACAGTACGGATTCAAAATGCTTTGAAATGATTATCATTGTCACATTCCTTTTGCAATAGAAAAAAGCTTGTTATTTACAGAGGTGTGAAGGTGAGAACTATCAAAGTGTGTTGTAAGTAAAGGTGAGGTACAGGACTGTAGTTGCCATTTGTAATCATCTAATCTCAGAAGTATTTTCAGAGAGCAGAGAAATCCAAAGCAACCCTCTGTTAATATTAAGGGAAGTCAAGCATGAAACATTGACATCCACTTCAAGAAATCCCTCCTTTGTATTAAAATTATCTTTGTAATTTAGGAATGAATTAAACTGAGCTGAACTACCTGATAACTTTGACTTTAACACTATCTGTATAAACACAATTGAAGTAAAATTGCATTAAAAGTTTATAGTTGGAAAAACTGTTTATTCATTTTTGAATACTTTTATTTTTTTAATGTCTGTATTCTTACTCATTCTATACAGTACCTTAAAGACCTTTTCGTTAAGCAAAGACATATAGGAAGAAAACGTCTGACCTAGATCTTTTGTCTCTGTACCCTGCAGCTCTAGCAGATATGATTCAGGAACCTTGCGCTACCACTTCCTTGTCTGAAGGCAGTTGAAGCACAGACATCCCACTTTTTGCGATCTTAGTCAGAAAAAGCAAAAAAAGGGAGTAAAACAAGTGGAGAAAATCATCCTATGACTGTCCAGAGTGACTGATCTACCTCAAAGACACAACCGTCCCCCACCCCCTGTTGCTACTATACCCCACCACCTCCAGCCCCCCTTCCTCATACCCCCTGCCTCAACAGCCTAATGACTCCTGGAGGTTCCATTTGTAATGCTCCCATAGAAACACAACCACAATAGGCCCCATCTTGAGAGGGCCCATCTGGGAGTCTTTGTGGGGCCTGCTGAAAGGCACAAAGGCCTGGTGACCTAAAAACCCATCAATAAGAGAACAGGGAGTCCCGCCGACAACAAATTGAAGAGCCGTGGAATTTTCTTAGCCATCTGAAGTCCGTAGGTGAGGATGCGGAGCGGGCAGCACGGAAGGGAGGGTGGGGGAATTCTCCAAATGTCCGAGGATGACACATCAGGATGTAATTCCCAAGCTGTCAGCTGCATACCCATTGCTGTCACCGCTTCCTTTGTGCGTGTGCCCACTGTTTGCCATTGTGAGGAAACGCCTATGGAATCTTTGCAAAATGGTGACGGTGACAGGAAGCAGCAGTGGCATGCTGGGCAGAGCTATGTGCCCTCCACTGTTGGCTGTAATAATGATGATGCTGATTAGGGGAGGGTTGTCATGTTGAAAGCATGCCATGTAGAATAAGAAGGGTTCCTATTCTGAAGGCAATTTATACATTAGGAGGTAATAACCTGTCCTTTTTAATAGCTGAGACCTCCTTCTAAATGTTGTCATGTTATTTCTTCTGAGATTACCTTTGAAAAACTCAACCTTTTCTTAAATTTTAAAAGATTTATTGCTAATGACAATCCAAATACAGAAGTGAAAGGGATGCCACTACCATTAGGGATACCACCAAAAGTTCAGATATTCAAAGGAACCAGGTGTCAGGAAGGCTTTTGACGACAATTGCTGTCTTCTTTACGCTCCGTCTCTGCTTGTCAGTTGTCCCGACCACCAAGGTACCTCTCTGTTGCGTGGGAAGAGCCAGGCTAAAGTTGACAAGGATGCTTTAATATCTTGGCAAAAGAGCTGAAGGTGTCATCTCTTTCCTTTGAAAGTCAGATCCAAGTGTAACACCTGAGTTCATGTGCCATGTTGATTTCTACGTCATGTGTTGCCTGCAGTAGGCAGGTAGAAGGTAGTCCTTACAGCGATTAGAGCTAGCAGTGATGATGTGGGCATGAACCACTGGATGGATGGTGAGGTTTTCAAATCAATAAAGAATAAGGCAACCATAACTGATTATTGTATACATGTTTTTCTTGGATCTTCTTTACTTTGTCATTTTCATCTATGATCATCTGATGACTCGCGTATCTTTTTCTCTGTTAGAGGAGGACCGATACGACAGCTACTCCCGCATGATCTTAAAATACTTTCTGGCAGAAGGAGTGGTGTGTCGCCATGAACTTTTTGTGGGAACAGCTCAAGAGAGCCCTGATGACATCCTACAGGTAGGAGATGGGACACTGTGTTTTTATCTAACGTTCAAAGAGGAGCTTTCTGCTTATCCAAAGTTTTGTTCTAAGATACAAGACTGAATAATTCAGAAAGATTTTTTTAACAGTCTTGCTAAAAGTCGTGCAAAAGCTCTATTGTCTATTCATTTGCATCAAGATTTTAGAGATTAGTTTTTTAAATGTTTCCTTCCAAAGCCTCAGCTTTTTCCAGCATGTGTCAGGGTCAACAGGGGTATCTGACTGGTATAGTCGTGACATTGTTGAGATGTTTCCCGGCATATCAATCTGTGAACAGGACCATAGACCCCAGAAGCTTCCTGCCACTCAGCAAAGAGGAGGGGTGTTTGTTTCCCGCTGATTGATAGTGGGAGGGTGCATCGCCTCACCCTCTCTTTGCATATCAAAGACTTATTAAAAGAGGGAGAGTCCCACTGGGGATATATTAAATTATTTATTATTTCCTCTGTTGTATTTTTAGTATGGCAGTCTAAACATTTAAGTAGCAGGAGCGAATACAAAGTGGTCATTTAAATGCAATGTTTGTTTCTATTTCCTAAAAAATCTGATACCTAAAAAATCTGAACCAAGATTAACACGCAACAAAAGGATAAATCTCTGTGCTCAGATTAGATATCAATTTAATTTAATACCTAAAACCTTATTGATCACAAAGGGCAATTAAATGTGGTCATCACCCTTATGTTTTTTTTTCACTAAGATGTAGACATTAAAGGCTGTAAACAGGCAGGACCTCCTGTAGCTGTCTGTCTTTCAGCAAATCAGGAGATGCCTTTGACTTGAGAATGTGTTGTCATTCAACAGTCTTCTGAATAAAAGTATAATAAATATAGGACTTGTAAAGTATATTAACTGGGTTTTTTTTTCATTACAGTTGCAAAAAAATTTTACTTGTTTCTGTAATAAAGGTTCAACAAGTTCCTCATCTGCCTCCTTGGTATTCTGCTGCTGCTGTGGCCTCCATCTGTCAAACACGTCTAGTCACAGTGGTGCTGCACGTAGCAGTGCTGGATGGAGATTATGATACTCGCCCCCCTACTGACTGTTTTCTTGCAAAAGAACCTGAACTTAAACTTTGCTGATGTTCAGAAAATGACAGTGCAAATCCTGTGCAGCTTGGTTGTTAAAAGACAGTTAAGATTAGAATTTGTGCGTCATTAAATTAGTAAATGGTAAATATGTAATTATTTTGTCATATTTAGCAGGAATCACTCAACTTTTGCCATGAATAAAAAACAAGGGCACATTCACAAAAAAATAAATCCACGACATCACAATGAAAAAAATGTAGGATATTACATTATAATACTAAACCAAATTGAATAGTTTTTTGGTTTCAGTTCATGCTTCTGACTTTTTTTGTTATTGAGCATTTTTATTTGTTTTCTATTTAGGTGTAATCTAAGACCTCATTTAGACAACATGCATGTAATTCAGGTGCACAAATAGACCTGTCATTTCCTGAGATCTGAATAACGTCTATATGTCGCTTCATATTTCTTAGCTCAAATATGCTGCTGACTGGATAACCTGTATACTGCTGAAACAATGGTCCTTGAACTTAACACTGACTGCAAACCATAGTTAAAAACGACTTTTATTTAAGTGTTTGACTTTGGGTTGTTGCAATGTCTCCAAAATTAACATGCATCACTGACAGTATCACCAAAAGGCACTTTGCTAATAGAGAATATCAAACTAAAATGAGTGTTTCTCTTGATTAAAGTTAAATTAGTATTTATTTTATTGACAGAAAGCTGATTTTACAGTTTGATTTTAAGTATTTACAGTTTAGTTTAGTTAGGGTTGAAAGTCTTCATTAAACTTTTCATAGAGGAGACTATATGTTCAACAATAGCATGTAATAAGCATTTGTCATGTACATTATTAGAAAAGTAACCTAGTCTCTGGATTGCTTTAAAAAAATTTAAATGAGAATTTTTCATTTAAAAAAACAAAAAAACATTCATATTTAATAAATACATGCTTTGATATAAAAGAAAACTGTCCTAGAATGAAGTACTGTTATGTTTCCATAGATAAAACATTAAATACTTTTACAATTTAAAGATATAATGTTTGATTATTTAAGTTGATTCTCTGATTTTTGTTTTAGGAACTACCAGCTCCCATTTTGGATGATGTTGCTGTTGCCAAACCTGTTGAGCAGCACAGGCTGACAGGTGAACCCCAGGACAGTTTGGACGCCATGAAGATTGCCTGGCGGTACCAGAATCTACCTAAAGTGCAGGTTGATCCCTCTCTTCTTTTCAATGCAACTTTTTTTTTTTTTTTTACAATCAAATGGAGGCGATCTTTATCTTTATGTAGTGAAAGTTCAACATGTGTCGCTCTTAATGATAGGATGAGAATGCACAGCACTGGATCTCTGCTTTTAGTCCTTTGACAATGGTCTCAAGCATTAAATCCATCTACCTCTAAACTCCTTTGTGGAGTGAATGAGGCCTCGGCCTCTCTTTTCAGGGCCGCAGCAGATTACTCACACTTAGCTGGCTATAGGTAGGCTTTTCACTGTTCCCCCAGCTCACATATACTCACACATACACACACGCTTGCACCCCTGCTTAGCCTGGGAAACAAGAGTACTTTGCAGGCAGTGCATTGACATGTCTGCTCGCTCAACCCTATGACCCAGACCTGTGCCTCCATCTTCCCCCAAATCCCTGCCTTTCCCCCTGCTAGGGTCGGCAGCTCTACACTCTTTCTTCCGCTTTGAGGAGAGCAGACCCTCCCCTTCTTCTTCTTCTTCTCTGCAGTCTACCCCCGTCGGTCTATAATCCATATCGCTATGTGGATTAACAGAACACAGTGTATCCCTAGGGATCCTCTCCCTCTTTCTCTCCCTGGAAACTTCTTTATATCTGTGTCCTTTCACCACCTCTCCCCCCTTCCTCTGTAAAATTGTCTTTACAAACCCGCTAGTAAGCCCCGCCAGAGGATTTGCATCCCAAATTCACCCCGAGAGTCAACGCTTACTTTCCCCTTACACACACCTCTCCTGGCACAGCCCACTGGGTCGCTCTCCTGATGAAGACATCAGATCAAAGGTGAGTCCGTCAGGGCGGGGATGGAACGCTAAGCGGGTTGCCTGGTTCACAAAGAGAAGATGAGCCCCTGAATCCCCCCCCCTTCTGCCCCCTGACCCCCTCGTCCTTACAGGAGAGGGACACACCGGGGGCCCTAATCCAGATTAGGAGTAGATTAAGGGCCCCTCTCACAATGGGGACCGCGGTTTTGCCGAGAAAGAAGAACTAAAACTCTCTCTTTCAGCTGCATGAAAACATCCGCCTTCCCCTGCTTCCCTGACATGTTCGCTTTCACAGCCAGAAGTGGACATTTAAGTGAAGAAGTGATGAAGAGGCTGGCCATAGTGCTTATTTAACTTCTTCGTAGTGGAAATGTTGAGGAATGACCCATAAACAATGCAATTGCATTGCCATAGTAATGCATAAGAAAAACAAACAAATGTTATACTATAACTTGTATTATTTTGTTTTATCAGAAAGTCTATGTTTATGAAGCACAATGAAAAATCCTTCTTTTTGTACTAATTATATATA
>JAUZNJ010097713.1:0-21610 GCA_034780135.1 Jordanella pulchra
ATGTACCAGTATATAAAACCCGCGCCCTGTGGTGCGGCGCGCCTTATGTGTGTGTTAAATACAGCAATGGCACACATTACTGAGACTGCGCCTTTTTGTACGGTGAGCCTTATGGTCGTGAAAATACGGTAACCTGTTTAGCC
The DNA here is from genome assembly GCA_034780135.1 of Jordanella pulchra. Classification (NCBI taxonomy): domain Eukaryota; kingdom Metazoa; phylum Chordata; class Actinopteri; order Cyprinodontiformes; family Cyprinodontidae; genus Jordanella; species Jordanella pulchra. The sequence continues at coordinate 144 of JAUZNJ010097713.1, forward strand.
AGACGAACTTACACAACATATTAGTCTGGAAAGGAGCAAGACAGAACTGGATTTCAAAGGCTGGACTAACAGTGTCAGTGGAAAGAGTTTATAACTATAAGGATATGATGCAAGAACCTCTGTTTTTTTAACATTGGGTTAACACTTCGTTTCTCTTCATTTGGTTTTAAAATCACTGTAACCCACAGCTTCTCTGGGCTTTTTGCTTTCTAGAAGCATATTTTGATTTGAATTTTAACATAACTAAAATAAATGTTAACCCATATTTTACAAAAGCACATCCATAGTTTTAAGAAAATGCCTAAGTAATACTTTTTCTCTAACTTTCAAGCTATTTTGTTCTTGGAAAATATTTGTCTAAAAGAGGGTATAAGCCTGAAGCAATTGAGAACTACTGCACCAAAAATGACCTTAGTTCACTCCCTACCTCTTAGCCAAATGTGTTCCAAGTTAAATTAGACTTTTTTAACACTGGATTATGTGAGATTTACAATCACAGACAAGCATTTTAGTGACAAGCTGTTATAAAACACAGATATTCAGTTGAAACATAAATTGTAAAAACACATTGTCTCAGTCTCAAGTATGTTTAATTGACCATACATGGAAACTGTAATGGAGTTGTTTAGCTTGCACAGAGGGTTCCAGGTTTTTTAACCCAAATCTTATCAAACCTCAATTAAAAGCAACCCCTAATGAAGTTAACCTTTAATTTGGTGGGAGATGGAAGGATGATACATGACTACAGAAAATAAACATCTGAGTAGTTTAACATCCAAATAACTCACAGTTTGATTAATCATCCAGAAGTTTGTTAGTTAGAGATCTTTTGTCATGATTCAAGCTGTAAATAGATTATTTAACATTTAGCCACATACTGAGCTGAGTCTAAACAGAACACTGTAGGGCAGTTCAGTGTTGGTGATTTTAAAGTTTTTGGTAAGAACTGCAAGCACCAGAATATACGATTGAATGTTTTTCGTCTGCAGGTTTTAACACTTTTAGCTAACGTGGGTATTTATACACTGTTTACACACATTTCATTAAAAAAATGTTTTAATGGAGTGAATGATCAGAGCTCACTCTCTTTACCTTGTACATAACAATCAATTCTCCTTGCTTCTTTTTTAAACCTTTGGAGTTTAACCCCTTTATGTTTATTGATTTTTCAAATGCAGACAACTCTGCAAATGTAGTCACAACTTAGTGTCTGTCTCCCAAAAACCTCCTGCATTTTCTGATTGGTTGACGCTCTGCGTCAAGCTGCTAAACTTCAGATTTCCGAATCCAGCCTCAAATGCTAGGACGCTTGGTTGCGTCACTCCCGATGCTTGGACGTGCTGCAGGACCTCTCCGTGCTGCTTGACGCTGTCCCCAAATGCTTTGCATGTAAATCAGATGCTTTTATACTAAGAATGCATTTAAAGTGAACTCACCTTCTGTCACAATTGGCGGCAAAATTTGTTGCTTGGCGGAGGGTCTGCACACTCTCTGAGTGCTTTTCCTGTTAACCTTCTGATTTTATGTTAAATATGCTTTAAATTAGACCAAAGATAAAGATAAAAGGTCTGCAACCAGCAGACTCGAGTAAAAATTTGCAAACAGTACACAATCTAAAAATTACTATTTAATGTTGAGACAAAATAGCTTGGCTCAGTATCCTTTTGTAATAGTTTCTCTCCGTCATAATTACAGTCTCAAACACTACACACATAAAAACATTTTATATCAGAACAAAGAGCCCAGTGGATTCAGATGTATTGATTGTAAAATGTATAGTTTTGTGTTTTCTCCTGGAAGAAGAAAATATATGGCTGGCAAAAGAGAATGATACCAAAATGTAAAAAAAAGGAAAAAAAAATCTATATTTTATTAAAGCTTTATTAAATCTGCCAATTTATAGATTATCCTTATGTTAGTTAACAGTGTTTGACTATCACTGGCTGGTAGAAGTTTTCTTAAACCATATATTTCTACTCAATAAATATCAAGAGCTAAAAGCAGGTCCATCTTAAGCCTGACAAGACACCAAAGGATGAGAAATGACCAGAGTCAAAATAAAATTGCATCATTAAATTGTCATCCCATTAGGATGGCTAAAAGATTGCTTTTTGTTTTCCTTTTTCCTGGAACCTACACTGCATCTGTGTGTAAAAAGACACAGAGACCTAACACCTAGAAAGATGGAGAGCAGACTCCTGCGGCACACACAGCAGGCTGTGCACATCTCCCTCTCCCAGCTCCTTTCAGACCACTGAAACCTTCATTTTATCTTCATCTACTATTTCATCTCTCCTCTCTGAGGTGAAATCTATGGGTAGAAACGTGTGCCATCAGAAATACTCCAACTGAATTTGTATTCATGTCATGTGAAATCAATGCATAATTTTGAATTAATTTTATTAGCAGCCCTACTTCTGTCAGTCTACCTCAGGCTGTGGCTGAATAGTAGGATATCGTCATCAATGTGTAAATGACTGAATGTTGTGTACAGCACTTTGGAATCCTGTGACTTACAGTATAAATTGTCCACCGGTGTGGTAAAAACTATTATAACAGAAACCCACTCAAGACTGCAGATTTCCAAAGTTCAACCCCAAAGTGTGTACTGCATATTACTTTTGGTTTCTTGCATCCACCCATTCTGAAGCCCAATTAAAGCGCAACCTACCGTAGTGGCTGATGGTCTCACTGTCAGTCAGTCAGACCTGTGTTCGTCCATCACTGTGTGGTTTAGCTTATCAGCAAAAAGGGACGGTTTCAAACACCTATGATCAATTAATTCTAAGAAAGGATCATTGGGACTGACCTTCCCTTCATCTAGGCTTGTACAGATCTAGGTTCAGGAAAAGGTCAACTAACATTTTCCAGACCTTACACATCCTAAGCTGCTAAGATTATTATTACTACTTTTATTTTTACAAAAAAGCAGGAGCCACAGAGATATTTCTTCCCCCAGGCAGTCTCTTTGATGAACATAATAAACACCTTACAGTCTGAGTAATGAGCTACTGCGCTCAAAACAAAAAGAGTATTTGCACTACCATAACCTGCTTGTTTTTCCTTTCTGTCTGCCTGTCTTTAATGGCTGCACATACTCATGCAGTCTTCTTAGAGATCCTATATCATGTCTTTTAAGCCTTTCAAAAATTTGTATTGAAATATAGTTGTTTTCTCCCAATCCTGAAGGAAAAACACTCACCTATAAAACAAAACCCCTTCTTCCATCTGTTTGTTGCCGAATTTATGACATCTTTATATCACGCCACTACTAAAAGGCAGAATAAAGACCTCTCTGGGCCTAAAAATTGATTTCCATGACTTAGACATTAACTAAAAAAGGAGAGGTTGCTGCTTTGTGCAAATCGGCAGCTAAAAGAGACAATACATCTTAACTTAGAGTTAAAATCATTATGCTCTGCCTCACATCACCCCTCTCCGGCTGAAGAAGACACAGCACAGAGACAGAGGGGAAGATTCCGGTAAGAGCAAAGAAGGGGGGCTCTGTGTGTACATGAACAACACTTGGTGTACACATACTTTTACTGTGACCAGCCACTGCTTCCCAGACCTGGAGTTTGTGGCTGTGAAATACAGAACCATACACATCCCCAGAGAGTTAACTGCAGTCTTGGCGCTGTTTACATACCACCGGATGCTAATGCTAATGGGCTTCTTTCTATATGCCAGTATTAGCTATCAGCTGAGCATCCATCCAGATTCTGTGCATTTCATAGCAGAGTACTTCAACCATTCATACTTGAAGATAGTGCACAAAATTACACCAGCATGCAAAGTGGGCTAACAGGGGAGCTAACACCCTGGACAAAGTCTACTCCAACAAGCAAGGCTACAGGGAGAAACCACTTCCATGACTGGGTAAATCCAATCACTTCACTCTGCATTCAACTCCCATTTATTTTCCCCTCAGAAAAACTATGCCAACCATCATAAGAACCATCAAATCCTGGCATAAGGATACCTCAAAGTAGCTGCAGGATTCTGTTGACCAATGCAGTCTCACTCCAAGCTAGTCAAATGCTGATGCCTGGTCAAGTCCCCTGTGCGTCAGATACTGATGCGACGGTGGTACCCCTCTCGTCACTAATTAATAGGTAGGGTGCATGACAAGTTGTGGCAGGCACTTTCAAAAATTATACATGAACTGTAATGTAAAAACCTACCACAACCCCACCTCTTAACCAGCCTCTAACCCCTAAACCTAAAGAAACACAAGTATACATGTTACCATACACTCCTAAAGCTACCAAACGCTTGACATGGATGTCATATGATACAATATCTTTACCCTGTCATTTACTTAGCTTGGTGATTTATGACAAGAGGGGTACCCTCACTGAGTCAGTATTGGCAAGCTGGGAGAATGTGTTGCTTTTAAAGGACAAACCTGGATTTCTTTGAATATCAGGACCTGAAGGTATTTACAGACATGTTGCTTTGGTACATCAAGAACTGTATCGACACTGTGGCTGTCGAAAAATGCATCTGGGTCTTTCCTAAGCAGAAGTCCTGGATAAGTCGAGAGGTCCAGCTTCTGCTAAAAGCCAAGAACACCGCTTTCAAGTCTAGGAACAACTTGATGTATTCTGAAAAAGAGGCCTTAGAGAGGCCAAAACTGACACAAAAAACATCTGTGAAGGTTCTCAGACATCAATGTCATGGTCGAGCTTGGAAAGTTCAGTTTAGGCAACTAGATGTGAAGTTTTCTAAAATGCCAAATAAAGCAAAAAGTGTGGCTGCAGTTGAGTTTCAGTTTCGGAAAATTTCTTTGTGCATGGTGAATATTTATATTACACATATCCTCCGTCCTTACATGTGTGTGTTTTGGTCATTAAGATATAATCTGCATATGCATCTATTGATGAAGACATGCACGCAAAAAATGTTTTGCACATGCCGTCCGGTATATGGCAAAAGCAAATCACTTTGCACTCTTTAAAGGTCTCCTATGTGCATGCAAACCTATTTGTATCCGGTTTAAGACACGCAAACCTTCTGAAGATCAGGCACAAAGCCTGTACTCTGTAAGAGTGTAGAGATCAATTCCTTATTTGTGCAAAAAAAGCAAAAATTACCAGTGAAGCTGATTTTGATCTTAATTTAAGGGAAGACTAGACATTAACCCTTACCTTTAGTCGCTATTTTCTTGAATACTTGCAAAAGTAAAGAAACAATACACACAAAAAAGAAAAAATATGACAGTAATCTCACAGCACATAAAAAAGATAACAATGGTTTAAATTATTTACATCAGGGAAACGTATTTTGATGTGATCTCTTCATAACTGACAAATAAAATTTGTTCTTTGCTCTGTAATGCATCGTTGATTGTAGAGAAAATGCAGTCTTTATACATGCTTTATCAGAGTTAATCCACAACCACACAATCTTTGATTATTCCCAAAGTAGCAGTTTACCAAGCTTACAGAGAAACTCTCTATGTCTGTTTGGCGATGAGTTGCTGCTGCTTTGTGGAGGATTAGGAGGAGCAGAAGAAGGAAGGAGAAAAAAGTTGTAAAATTGACAAAGCAGAGTTAAGAGTATTCTTCTTGGCATGCCTCTGCTTCCAACATGGAATCTCACTAACAGCAGTGTCCAGTTGTTACCTATACAGAATTTCAACAAGTGATTGCATGAAAAATGATGGAAAATACCCATCCACTGATGCTTTAATTAGAGTAGAAAATACACATAACCATAAAACATTAATTTAAGCACTGAAGACAAGCCTACTCACCTTATTACTAAAGTAACTAAAAATAGCTGTTGTGGATCAAGCCTGTGAAGAAATATCTAAGTAGTTCTTTAAAATTCAAGGCAGACAAGAACATCTACTGAAGCTGAATATGAAGTAGGTTATGTGGGTAAAGAGGATAAGAAATACAGAGTAATAGGACAGACAGACATTTTCTCATGTAAAAAATATGATTTCATCATAAGATGATAACTCATAAACCATTTTTGCTACTGAATCCAAAAAAGTTAGATGTTTTGTGTTTTTGTTTTGTATAACAGTAAATTAACTTAAGGATGGTGAAAAACACATAAACCTTTTTTTCACAGTGGCTATTTTGATCAAATCTGATGGATTGTAAATTACTAAAATAAATGGTGTCATAGTGGTTACTCTAAATTGTTTCTTGTTGACACATCTTCATGCTCAAAACTGAAAAGTGTTTTCTAGCTTAAACCTGCACAGCACAGTTTTAGCTGTTGTTTTTTAAAGTGCTTCATAAAGAAAAAAAAAACTTATAATTGCTACAATGTCTCCTTTGATTGCTTTTTAATGACTGAATGGCTCAATATTTACTAGTTAAGTGCAAAATAAAATCAATCCACAAAAATTAAACAGCTGACAAAATGTCAAGCTGCTCCTTTTTGCCATTACTTTTTTTTCTCCTTTTTCTTCCTCGCTGGTGCTGAAGAAATCACCTATATCTTTAACCCTGATAAATTCTCTCTTCATATTTCTCTTCTCTCTCCATCTTCCATTGATGTACTTGAATAAAAAAATGGCAATGGATAAATATTAATTTAAATAGATCATATATCAATATCAAAATCCATAAAAAATCCCAACTTTCCAAGTACATTAAAATTTACATATTTCTAATTTTATAGAAGGCCTGTCTTTTGCTAAGTAATAAAAGCTTTTCCAAAGTATCTCCTGTATTACAGAAAAGTAGTTCTGATGTTCTAATATTTTGGAGGATGGAGCACCTTATTAATCTGTAAATTTAGCTAATGCAGTGGTATATAATTTAAATTCAATTCAATTATACTGTATTGATCACCGAAGGGAAATTCAGTTTAGGTACAGCCAGTCCAAGATCCTCCATCGTTGCTGTGAGTTCATAAAACCTTTAAATAAAAATACAGATTTGGAGAATGTTATTTTAATAAATATTGAAATCTGTGATTCCTTATGAGGAGGAGCAGAAGAACAGGGACAGAGTTTCAAGACCATAACAAAGTGTTTTAAAGAGCTGGCATACTGTTTCCTCCTGCTCACTGGAGACACAGGTCACTAGTTGGGCAGTTAACAGCTAAAGCTGGGTCTGCTAGCTGAGCCAGAAAGAAGGTGCTGGTCAGCTGTAAGTTTTTTAAGCAGGTGATGTCTACTGCCCATGTACAAGTATTACGAAATGGAAAAAAAATTTTCTGAGACTTTATTAGCGTATCTTTATTTCATGTCTTTAAAATTTAAAAACTATTTTCAAGTTATGTTTTTTTTTATATATTTCTTGTTGTTTTTTGCAGCTGATGGCCATTTATTGTATATCAGGGTCTTTTTGAATTACGTGGTGACTGTTATTGTTGTGAAAATTAGAAATCATGCTTTAAAAAAGCCCATCAAAATGGACCATAACCTGGTTTTTTTTTTTTTTTTTGTAATACTTTTGAAATTGTATTTATATTCATCTCCAGTCATTTTTAGGAGAACAAAAAATCTAGCTTATTCAGTTATCTTTTCATTGTCCTTTTTTCCCACACAGGAATTGGATTGTTTTTCCCCGTTCATGTGGGTCCAGCATTAGAAACATTAGCAGTGTGCCATTGTTTGTTCACCTTTGTGTCTTGGTCTCTTACACAACAGACAAAAAGTTAAACAAGAAGGAACACGGATATACTTCCTGGAGAACCTGATTGTTGGAATCTTCCATTTTGGTGGAACAGGATGGAAGTGATGAAAGCACCTCCAACAAATGACTTAATCTATGGAGGAGGACCAAAATCGTGCAACGTGGCGAGGGCTTCTGTATGGGCCGTTTTGTGTTTCGAAAAAAAATAGCATGCATGAAAAAAAAACAAACCCCTTTCACTCAACACATGATTTTCCATCATATTTTCACTGACACATGATTTAACACAAAAAAGTCAGATTTCTGAATGACAGCACCGTTAAAAAAAATGTTAGTGGTCTCTTTATTGCAAAGCTATCCATGTGGAATATCAAGCACTTTCAATGAATTTTCACAAAAAACAAGCACTTTCTAAAACTTGAAAACACATGATTAGTATTCAAGCACTTTAGCTGTTTTTAAAACATGTACAAGCCCTGCATAATATGAATGTAAAACACTACAATTTATTGAAAATTATAAGTTTTAGATGAAGTTCAGGAAAAAATGCATTGGTGGCTTGTTAACAGAATATTCTACAGTAAAAAATGCCTAATATTGATGTGCCTAGGTGCAGTGAGTGTACAGGGAAAAAAATATTTCATTAACTTTCCTTGGTTTAAACTAGGTCACTTTTAAAACGCAATAAAGTTACAAACCTGTCATGTTATAAGTTAAAGAAAAAAATGCAATGGATGTATTTTACAAGCATCATCCTGTCTTGCTTCAGTAATACCATAAGTGCATAACACCCAAACTCTTTGAAATGATTAGCATTAATGAAACAGCTAAGAGTGAACTCGTAAACCAGTGACACACTTGAATGTATTACATCTGACTACAAACTAGATGAAAATATACTTAATTTAATTTAAGGTCTAACACAATATTTTCTTTCCTTTTTCTTTGATATGGTTCACTGATGAGATTGCTTCTGTCAATCTAAGTAGATGTCAGGACTGGGAGATAATTTAAAAGGCTCATTATAATTGTTCTAAATAAATACTTGGCAATGAAATTAATAAGGCAAATCCATGAACAATATATATTATGAGAACAAAAACCTCACCTGGCATTGAAACTTTTTGGCAAACTTATTTCTGTGTTTTTATCTCTCAGTATTAATTTATTACTATCAGGGTTATGAAATGTTTCCATTTCATCAAAACATATTAAATGTCATTTGAAAGCCAGATTTCATAATTAAATCTGATCGTTCATATGCATATCAAGATTTATTGAGGCTGTAAGAATATTACCTGTCATCCAATTGACAGGATTAAAAATAGTTTTTTTTTTTTTTTTTTTTTTTTTAAATCTAGTCTTAGATACTGGGGTGGAATAATGAATTGACTCAATTTGTCAGACAATGCCCATGCAGCTCTTGTTGTCATATATAATAATGGACCATGAGATGTTATAATGATGCATGTAAAGTCTTTGAGAAAAGCAAAGCAGAGAAACATCCAACGTTTCAATCATGGTGACATGCTTTGAAAGTACCTATTGAGTTTCCGAATTTTTCCTCACCGTTTGACTGAAAGTGACACATAAGGAATCTTCTTTTCAGAGCGGATGTTTTATTGGTGCAATTTATTATCACAACTGCATGAAACAAACAAATTATGACGGAGAATATTACCAGGCTCAAAAAAACTGCACCACACATTTGTCCTCTTAGAGCAAAACCAATCAGCATTTTAAGTGTTTATTCTCCATGTAGGCTAAAACTGTTTCTTTTGAGAAGTTCTATTTAGTGAGGGCTATGAGAGGGCTTATTATAGACAGATGGGAGAACAGAGACAATTTACAATCATTTCTACTGACAGCCAGAAGACAAAGACTCCTTACCAGGTTCTGTTTCCTTGTTTTGACAAAATGATGCAGCCTCGATCAGCTCAAACTGCAGCACTAAATTTGAAGCCAGAAATTATCCCGTGAAATGGAAATAGTTTCATTGATATCACTTAATTGCTCACACTGGAATATCCATCACAAGCTGTGGTTTTAAATCACGTTTAAAACTTTACAAAAGAAAGTTTGTGGTACTAATATAGTAGCAATAAAACTAAAATAAATTACTTTAGAGTGGGCCCAGTAAGGCAGGAGAAAATACAAAAGATTACAAGAGTAAGGTTTTCAACTAACTCCTCATACTGTGATAGAAAACAATACCACAATAGATAAAACTTTGTTTTAGTCACTAAAACACTTAAAGGGCCTAAATACGCAAAACTACATTAACATTTTCAACTCATTCATGTAAGAATTCATGTGAAATTAAATGCAGAGCAACTAATCCTATCTAAATGCTTTAATGGTGACATTAGCCACAAGTATTCAGTGTTTTACTTCTTCGCACTGAACTGATATGAGCGGCGTTCATCTGCTTGTAGTAAGAATGAATGTCGCTCATAAAATGAATGATTGAAACAATGAGGAACTTGTGTGGTTAGTTACAAAGTTAAGGGAGAAAAGTCCTTAGGATGCAGAAAATGAAATCTCATCGTGCTTGCTGATCTGAGTCCAAGAGCAGAATAGGAAAATAACGAAGTCAACATTTAGTTCTGTTAAAGTTTTTATAATGAAGGCAGCACAGAAAGGAAGATGTTGGATCTCAGTGATCTGAACTGAGCTCACTAAGTGAGTTACTTTGTTCTATATTTTAACCCACTGAGCAGGAAAAATGGTTGACAAAGCATCCATTTCACAGTTCATATAGCAGATTTTCTTTTTTCACTTTCCCACTAAGGTTTATCAGATACAGATATAAGTTTTATATTATTGGGGATAGATGAATATGCTCATCAAAATACATCATTTCCATTGTTTCTATGGGGTAAGATAACTGTCGAATGCACAGGTGTCTAAAGGTGTACATGAAAGAGAATGAACACGGTGCATTTAAAAGTTGTATTTGTTTCTTCCTGTCAACTTCTACATAGATATTAAGTTTCATCTGCAAGAACGAAGGTTGAGTAGTTAGAAATATAAGTTGCAATGTTACTACTTTAAAAAACTGCAAATACAAATCACAAATTTATAACTAGGTCTAACAAATACACCATCCCTGATGAATATGTAACCTCCCGTACAAATTAATGGCTGTGAAGTACCCTAAGGTTGGTTGCCAATGGCTTTTCAAAAAAAAGAACAACAAAAAAACATCAATCTAATGTAATATCTTTGTTCTCAATGCGTGCATGTAGTATAATTATTAGAAATTTGTGATTCATACTTGTACATTTGGTATTTGTTCTAGAATTGTTTTGTTGCAAAGTTGTAACTTGGTAACTTGTATATTTGACTTTTGAACTTGAACCCTCATCGATTAAAAATATCTGATTTGGTATGAGTTAATGACAAGAAACAAATACTATATTTATTCAGCTTTATTTACTATTGACTGTGCAAATTCCCTGTCATCCAGGTTATTGCAACCACAAAACATGAATAAATTGGAGGCCACTGATTATTGACTTACAAATTCAGACCTGCACATATATTTTTATGACAGTTATCTTACCCTATACCAATAACCATAAAAAACTATTTTATTTTATTAAGAAACCAAGAATGTTATAGAAAGAACAGAGTGCAAATTATGTCATGACCTTAAGCTGCCCTGACATTTTTTGAAGAAACACTTCATGATAATTGCACATAATTAAGAAGGTAGATTAATCTATATATTTAAAATTTAAATAGATCCAAATTGAAAATACCTAAAAACCAAAGAGGGAGGAAGCCAAGATAATGTTTATTGTTTAAAACATATCAGGCTATTAAAGTAAATGAAAGGATTTCTTTTCAATGCAATTCCAGATGCAGTTTGAGCTGATCTAATTGTTCCTACTCATAAACAAACATAAAATATAGATATAATAACAGGAACTACATCTTTTTAGAAACTTATTTGAGTTATAATCTTAAAATCCACAGAAAAATTGGACTCATAACCTGTTTAAACTCAGAATTTTAGTTTATTTTGGGGTCTATCCCACCACTTTGAATAGATTGAAGACCTGGTAGCTTAACTCTTTAAGAAATTATTTTAAAAGTAATTTTAACATGTTTTGTTTGTCTTTGTTCATGTTCTGCCTGCACTGCATTGATGTCCTTTGTTCCTTCTGCAGGGTGGATCCTTGCAGTCCACAGTGGAAACCCAGTGGGCAGCTGTTTGACTTCTCCAGCAGAGAAACCCATCTTTCTGTCTGAGGACTTTCTCCCACTAAGGCCAGACTCTGACTTTAGTTCTGTGGATCAGAAACGGGCCGGTGACCATTTGTCAATTGTCAACATTTCTGCAGATTTGTGAGCATAAAGACAATTAATATGATCTGTTCTGTCTGTTTCACTGATGTTATTTACAATTGTCTTATTAATTTTCAGTCATAATCACCTTGGTTAGATATGAGCATCTTTGTTGCTGATGTAAAATTTACACCAAACAACTTTTCCTCCACATGTATTGTTCTGTAAATTTAGTGGTAAAGTCTGTAAAACTGAAGTGGTTAAAATATTTTTTGTATTGGCCTGCAGCTTTGAAAAAGTTTACCACATTCCAGTTTTTGAAAAGGTTTTTTACCATAGTAAAGTTTATCCAACATTGTTAAATTAACAACAAATTACCGTTAAAAAGGACCATAATGTATCAGTTATTTTACAACTAATAAATGTTATAATCAATGGAAAGTGTATTTTGTTTTTTTGTTTTTTTTACTGGACCTTACAGTATAAGGGTTTATGGTATGTTTCTTTTTCTGCAAGTTGCTGTAAAAAACATGTTTTCAACACTGAAATTTAAAGGTACCAAACTGATGGACCGTTTTCTTTTATACGGTTTCCATTTGTTATTTACGATAAGTTTCTGGCAACCACATGTTTTTGTTTATCAAACTCTTCATTTCAGGTCGACATTGCAGGTTTTAAAACAAACTAGAAAGCTCATAGTTTATTAGTTATTCCATTTAGTGCAAATGGAAGGTCTCAACAGTTGTATGGCTTAAATGCTAATGCAAAAAAGGACATTTGCTCTTTCCCAGATCTTGTGATGAATAAGCTTCGCAGTCTGTTTTTTCTTAAGTAACACCTGCCAAAGTTATTTAGCTCAATTGTAACTCAAGAAAAATGCATAATGAGGTGGGTATTCACTCTCAGACACTTTCCAAATTCAACTAAAGCAAACTTAATAATTGATTTAAACATATATTTATCTACTTATATCAGCTCAGTTGGTTGTGCTGCATCTGTCGAGAGGTTCAATTTTTGCTCTTGGTACATTTGATTGACAGCAGCAGGGGGCTAAGCAGAATACAGGAATAACAGCAGCAGGGTTCAGGTTGTTGTTTTTACTGCCTGTTCTGATTATATACTGCACATGAGAAAAGTGTTTGAGTCAGGACTACACATTGAGGCTATTATTTCTTTCATTCTGCTGTTTTTTTTTTTTTGGAGGAGTGTTTGTAGTTTTTATCTGCTGTTAAAGCAGCTGGCACTCTAGGCAACCCTTCATGTAATATAGAACTGGCCTCTTCCTATAAAGCCAACCAGACTATTTTATAAAGTTCTTTTCTGATTATAATAACAACTCTAACTCTACACTATAGCCACATCGAACTCATTAACATGCACACATTCATATTTAGGGTTACGTGCCTTGCATATGGTCACATTAACATGTGACAGTGAAACACTGGAATGAAACCATCCTTCTAATGGAAGATGCAGGAAGAAAAGAGAAAAGAAAAGGTAGAGAGAGTTGAATATCCAGCACCGACACCTAAAAAACAAATTCCTTCATAATATTGCAGACTTTGATGTTCTTAGTGAGAATATTATAAAAATATTTAAGAATTTTCGTGCAAGGATAAAGAAGTGACAATATTATGAGACAAAAAAGTATTTTTAAGACAAACATTTCCATAGTTATTAACCAAGCTTTATGACTGTAATCTCATAGAGCTAATATTGTCTATATTCTTATAATATCATGACTTTATGTTGGTAATTTAAAATAAAAATATCGATCAGTATGGCCCTAATACTCTGTTGTAATATTAAACAAGACAAATGGATGAGATTTTCACATGGCCAGTCTACAGAGTGGTCTCTCTTTATTAAAGAATAGTAATTATTTTTATGAGTTCTGTTGCAGCTTTTAAGTATATTTTGCCAAAAATTCACTAAAATAGTGATCTGTTTTGTTTTTGCTATCATTGCTCCCTTGGAAGTGTCAAAATTATACTCGATACCAATGTTTTTCTTTACATTAAGTTTTATGTCTACTTTAAGAGCAGCAAAATGGTGATTTTAAAGCTTAAAGAGGCCCAGATAAGAAATAATTAAAGATAAGCTACTTATGTATAACGCTTTCTAAATACTTTGTATTTTGTTTTGAATAGTTTTTATCAATATTACCTCCAACTCGATGAATTTGAATCTCATCTTTATTTTTCAACCACTATCTACTGTCTGTAGGAAACTCAGTCAGCTCATTTAATGGGACAGAAGCAAACTGATTTACACGTATTATTAATATTTGTCGATCACTTGCAACACAGCCATTTATTGCATGTCAAAAAAAAATGCACATGCAATTTAACCCCCCTTATTTTTGAAGATCAGGCCATTAATATTTTAGTGAAATGAGTTTCTTTTCTTGGATATAGAGTGAAGATCACATGGAACATTTGAGCACAGCTGTGACAAACTAAAAAGTCACTGCTCCAGTGTTTCTGTATGTTGGGAATCTAAACCTGAAGAGCACAAAGCCACTGCCCCTCTTCTGTCCCGCCCACCTTTTTCTCAGTATTTATCTCCCTGTCATCGCCCCATTATGTTTTTCCACATTGCTTTTATTTGTCTCTGCTTTCCCTCCTTTCTCCTTCTCTTCAATCTCACTTTATCTTCTTTTCCCAAACCATTGTCTCTATCTACCTTCCCTCTGGCATCCTTTTATCAGGTCTGAAACACATTTCCACCTCACTTCTTATTCAAAGACATCATTTTCTCCTCAGATGCAGAGCTTTTGTGGCATGAAAGCACTTGTTCAAAATCAATTTGCCCTACTATCTGTCATTTTCACTAGTCATTCCCAGTTCTTGAAGTACTCTTTCCCTTCTCAGCTCAACCTATTGATTTTGCCCACGGTGGTTAAAGGTTTCACCTGATTGTTAATCATAAACTTTTAACTACATATCATAGACTTGATTACACATTTGAATCTGTGTCCCTTAAGGATAAATAACAAGACTAGAAAGCTCTTAAACTAAATATTAATTAGAAAATACATTTTAGATTTGAGTGAACACTTCCCAGCACCCTTTGTCACTTGTTTCTTGCATGCATGGAACATCTCTCAATTTTACCACTAATTTATCTGATCCCTAATATTAATTGACATCACTTTGCATCCGTATTGTTGCCTGAGCTTTTTCTTTTCTTTATCCTTTTGTTTCTCTGATTCCTTCTCTTTTGGCTGTATCTCGCACCATTTTACAAGCTACATACTGTAAGAAACAGCCTGACCAGTTTCTCTGTCTGCACTGCTGTAACAGACATCCTCAGAAAACAAAGGAGGGAGAAAAAGAGGTGTTTCTGCTTATCCCCACTGAAATTGCACAGGCTAAGAATTGGCCATGTCAGCTGGAATATTTGGATCGAATTGAGCAGGATTGGAATTAAATTGTAATCTGAGAGGGGGGGTATGCTAATTGACAATCCAATTGGCTTGTATGTAAACACCTGTCAGGTATTCTGAATGAGGCAAACTGGCCTAAATGTGCACATCTACCCCACGCTGACGTATTTCCACTGAGCTCTAGCTAGATAATATAAAATATTCCCACTGTCATGTTTACATGAAACATTTTAACTCCAATCTGCCTTTCCAATTAATTAAGTCCATATAAACTGTGCATTCTGAATATTTTTTGTTTTTGAGTCCGAAAACATTTGAGGCCAACCTGAAGAAAAATTGTGTGCCTGTAAGCTGAGTTACTGACTGAGGCGATAACGGACAGTCCCTCTGATTTAATGACAGCTTTGGTTAACTGTAAGTGCTCACTGAATTTAAAGGCTTAATCTTCCTCTGGCTCCTTTGGAGAGAAGAACAGTGTTTGACTGTTAAACTGTAAATTCAGGCATCATTAGTTGAAGTTTGTGGTCCAACTGTTTTATTTGCTCTACTACCTGTTTTTTTTATGTTTTTATCTTCACTTGTTTTCATTCTGCGTTTATTTTCCTCCCATTTTCTTGTTTAATTCATATGAAACACTTTGAATTTGACGATTTGCCTTAATTATTTGACCTTCAATGCATCCAACAAAAGTCAAAAATGCACTGCATATCTCTAAGACTGTTTGTATAACAGTCAATAACTATTTAAAAGTGTTGGGATTAGTTTCAGGGAACCACAGCTCTGAACAATTTGGTCAATCCCTTTAAAAGAAAAGCCAGGCATCTTTCCCTGTGGGAGAGACATCAGGGCAGGCCTTTTACCCACACAAGCTCAGGATCACCCTGTCAGATCCATGCAGGCTACAGCAGAAACACTAATCTCACATTTAGCTCTCTTTATATTGAATTTTTTTCACCTCCCCTTTAATTCAGTCTACACTCTTTGAAATAAAGCATCTCACTAATGTAATCTCTTGTTTTCATTTTTTCATTTGCATGAGCATTTTCACTGCCTTGCTTGATTTACCAACAGTTTTTCCAATTTTTGTCATCATATGTTTTTTATTTTCACCTGTGTTTTGGTCAAGTGACAGCGATCGGATCTGTAACACCAAAACGGTTAAAGCAAACATACAATCGGTTTTATCAGTTCAAGTCAAACAAATAATGAACCACAAAATGTATTTATTATAAATTATGCATTACAATTTGATTAGATCTGATTGTCTGCATGAGTTTGTTTCTGCTGTAATAAACCGTAGAGAACTTAGTTAATTGTTCGGAACATTCCTTCACCTAAGCTGGTTCCAATTCTTTACCTTCCTGCAGTTTCTACACTTCACCTCTGCAAGTGATGATTTGAATAATTTTTCTTGACATTATTCAAATACTTTCATAAATATTTATACTGAGTTCTAGGAGAGAAAAGGAAAAGATATGTGTTGTAGAGGCCAGGAGAGACTTTCTGTTCCCAGATTCATGGTCAGGGAAATTATCAAGTAAAACATTTGAATGGCAATTATTTGCTGGAGGTCAGAATAGCCACAGTGAAAGTTTTAAATAACGGACTTCTAAATGAGTTTTAATTGCCTCTTCCTTAGGTCATCAGCTAAACTTATAAATCTTCACACTTGGCTTTAGTAGCAACACTTCTCTGTGTCTCTTTTGCAAAAGATTGTGAAAGATAAATTGAATTTTACACTTTCATGGACTTTTTATGGAATGTTAGAAAGTAATAATGAGTGTTCTCGTTGAAAACATACTTTTGTTAAAGTATCAAGTTACTTCAGTGCTAAACTTACTTTTAAGAAATAAATATAAGCTAACTGACTGAATCGCACAAACCCCAGCCTGGAACTGCTTCAAAAGAGAATCAAACAGCCTACAAATTGCAATTGTTTGTTGACAAAACAAACAAACAAAAAATAAACTTCAAACTCTTGGATAGAACTCCTATAATATCTTACAGAAGATGACGTTACCTTAAAAATGAGCATTTCTACAACTAGTTTTTGAGCAGCGCTTCAGTTTGAACAAAGATGCTGAACATTCTTCAGCCCAGAGGTTTTTATACAGTGAGTCTACGAGTCTAAGACTCCTACAAAGGTTTAAATAAGGAATACATTGGACAAAAAAATAAAAAGAAACTTTAACAGTTTTAAGCAATTTCTTGTAACAATTTTCTTACTCAGGAATTGGGTATGTTTATATGGACAGTATTCAGAAAGAAGGGCTGATTAAAATAAAAATCACTCAACAATTGAGATAATGTTATTTGATTCAAATCAATCAAAATGAAACTGCATTCCTAATAAGAGGGGTGGTTAATAACAACCCTTAATCTGAACAAATGTACATTTAAACACATGTTACAATCATGTCACTTAAACTGGGGAAACCAGATCCTCTCTGCTCAGTAGTGTCTAAACTTTTCAGTCACTGTTCCTGAATGAATTGATCAAAGTTTATAAGGAGACAGTCAGGAAAAAAAGAATGAGAATAAAACTGGTGTTAATTGGTCTTTATTTCCTAAACGGGTAATGCAATTACAGCTGAGTACATAATGATAACATTCATTTAAAGGCCAAACAGTTTCATTGTGAAACATTTCTACTAATCTCCTCACACAGATGTTTAGGCAGAGTTCCTGCCATGTGAAAAGAGCATGCTTGACTTGAATCTGTGTAATTAAGCAGGAATTTAGCTGTTTCATGATCATTTACTTTAAGGCAGCTTTTAAATATATAATATACAATTAGAACAAATGTATAGTTCTAATGAATTTTCTAACATTACTGAAAATATAGCAGTGTCTTATTAATTCTTTTTTCCACATGTTTTTTGTCCATATTAAACTAATCTCTAAAACTTCAGTGGCCCTGATCAGTAATCCTCTCACAGCTGACATTTTATATATTTGTTTTATCTCGAGACAAAGGTCCAGTTCTATCAGAACAGAGCAGCAACGTTGATAACAGGGAACTCGATTTAAAAGGCAATGAATGTTTTTATTTAGTTTCACAGTATAACTACAAAGGTCAGGAAGTAGAAGAAGAAAAGTGATTGATTTAAAAGAGAATTTATGTTTCTTTGCATAATAAATACTTCTACTTTCTACTACTTTCAGGACTTAAGTATTTTTACATTATTGTTTTGGTTGCTCTCATTTATCACTATGAAGAAGAATGAAGAGGAAAATGGGCAAAATCCCAGTTGCAATAATCTGCAAACATGTATGAAATTTATACCATGTTCTTTCTCCACTAAACTGGGATCTGTTTTACCACAGGGAAAGGACCCTTCAGAGACTCTAATGGCTGATTGTTCATTTACTGAGTTCTGAACTATTTTAAAACATCTGTAAAGATATAAACAAGAAGTCAACTAAATCCATGAGTACCTATTGACACAAACGAACCAACTGCTGACACTTTCCAAATGTCTGACTAAGGGAAGATATTAAAAGACCCCTGGAAAGGAGCCTAACCAGCTACCAGCCAATGAATTGTCTTTCCACAATATGGACATTCTGTCAGGTATCGTAGTGGCTAAGATAAGCAGGCACTTCGATGAACACAGGACAGACAGAGAAAGGCATTGGTAAAAAACAGAAGAACCAAACATCAATACCTGCTTGATAGAAACGTTTATAGTTTTAAATTATATTTTAATTTATCAAATGGTAAATAAATGCACAACAATCAAATATATTCATTGTTCTAATATGAAACACTCCAGCCTGTCATTCCATTGTACAGAACTCTTCCCCAAACAGAAAAATGACAGATTGACCACACACTTTCCTGAATTGTGTTTGGTTGCTACTTTGCTGAACTTTGGCTGAATGATTTTGTTGATGCTTGAGTTTGTTAATACTGCACGCAGCATCCTTCATCAAGCCACATGTCTTTACAGATGTTTTAGAATAGTTTAGAACTCAGTAAATGAACATCTGAGATAAGTTTCCTTTAACTTATAATCTGAATGAAAAATGCTAATGTAGAAAGGGAAAGGAAAATGAGGCAATCAGAGTTTGGGTCAGACTGACTGACTGATTAACACGACATTTAAAGTGTCAGATGTAGTTAAGCAGGGAGATTTCTTATCATCTTCACTCAAAATACAACAGTTAATGGATACAAATTAGAAACTAAAAGTACTCTGAAATTGTATATGGCTCAACTAAAGCAAAGGACAAGGAAGAAATGATCAAGGAACTGTTCTTTTTCCAAGTGTGAATCTAAATGTGTTTTGTAAATAAAAATGTGTAATGTTAGAATAAAGGTGTTTGAAAGTTAAGGTCTCATTATTCTTGAAGCATATACAATCTGCATGGAAAATGAGCTGCACGTAATTTACTGTGTGCTGTGCAAAGTTTTTCCCCTGTTCTAGCAGGCTCCTTGTTCAGCACAAGCTGCAAGCTGATAACACTACACTACACAACACAAGGAGGTAGCAAACACAGCTGTTCATAGAGTCTCTTCATAGCTGTTCATGGAGTCCAAGAGCAAAAGTCTTTTCTTTCCAAGAGCTTTTCTACAATCTGTCAAAAGTGGTGATAAATCACGAGATGTTTCAAGATGATTGTTGAAATTTGTAAACCCTTGCCAGTATGCTCGCGATGTTTTCAATGAGGATTTGTCCGCTTAGTTACAAATTTTCAAGGTGAGCGGTGTGGAATTTCTGTGAACAACACCAAACTTCCACGTGGAAAAATTATCAAACAAGCTTCACAATTTTTTTCTATGCTTCTACATTTTTGTGTCTGTGTAGGTAAAATATTTGCATATTTAATATCTGCAATATAAATATGACCAAATTTTTCAAAAGTTTAGAGGAAAACCGTTTGGCCAGGCATTTCTAAATTGATATCATCTTTAAAACGTTAAATAGCCTTCCTGGAACTTTTAGAGTTTTAATAGCAAACTCAGCAGACTGTGTGTGCAAACCATTTTTTGCATCTGTACCTTCATCAATATGCAGATCATAATCTAATGACCAAACCACACAAATTCATGGATGGAGGATATACAAATGTCAACATTTACTGCAGTATTTGTTTCCTATTTAGTACATCTGAAAATCAGGTGCAAACTGACAGGCAAAAATATCTGTGCTCATTGTTGCCACAAAGAAGAGATTGGTACCTTTCCAGAGAATGAAGTGACATTATGTGTGCATATAAATCTATTTGGACTCTCAAAAATAAATATAGTAAAATAATATTGATAAAGACAAAACATCTACATGTTGGCATAGATTAATGCAGCTGGATGCCAGACAATCTTCATCAAATTAGACCATATCAACAAAAAAGGACTAAACTTAAATACTGAGTCGTGTTTAAAAAAAATGAACATCACATGAGCCTGCAAACAAGAAGGAGGGGATGCTTTAAACATAGCAGTGCACGAAGCACCGATGTTGTTTTATTGTTGTTTAGTTTCATGGAACTTAGAAATAGGCTACATGATGAACTATTAATGTGATTTAGCATTGTGATTATGTTTTTTTTTCTTTTTTTCTTTAATTTGCTCAGCAAACTTTGAACATCACACACAAAATGCCCGCTTATTGTACTTAAAAAAATAGCAAATGCAGTTTAAGGCCAGGCCTTAAATGTGCCGTTCTTGTGTTGTATCAGCTTGTATCTCCTAATAAATCCTATGTTTTTTTAGTTTGGTTGTTTTTTGCTTTTTGCCAAATATAGTAATGTTGACATTTGAGCTGAGGAAGTTAAATTATTAAAAAAAAAGCATATTATTTAGATAATTTGATTTTGATTTGAGTTCCTCATGGGCGTCTGCCTTGCTAGGGATGCAGGGTTGCTGCGCTTTATCATAATAAATAATATAATTGTGACTAAAACTAATAAGCATTATTATCCCAAAGACTAAAACCTAAAGGCTGCCAAAAAACAACACTGTTTCTGACAAAACAAGCCTCATCAAATAACATATTTTAATTTATTGAATATGACTGTTTAAATGAGTTTGTACTTATCGGAAATCTTTATCTGTGAGTGGGGGTTGTCATGTATGTGGATTGTCGACTGGCGATAGAGGCTTGTTTATTTTCAACCTTTTCTCATAATCAGTTCATAGTTATTGTATTAAAAAAACAAAATGATTGATTAATGATTAG
>JAUZNJ010097724.1:0-21608 GCA_034780135.1 Jordanella pulchra
CTTCCTTGCTTACTTCCTTGCTTCCTTCCTTGCTTGCTTCCTTCCTTACTTCCTTCCTTCCTTCCTTCCTTCCTTCCTTCCTTCCTTCCTTCCTTCTAATTAGAAGATTAATTAAAGGCCAGAATGCGTCACCAGATTCACATTTTGCTTCTCAGCTTTGGGTCAAGGTTTTGCAACTGGTTCTTCATCTGTTTATTTATTTACTTATTCCTCATTATCCAAACTCCACAGATGCCATGCATCAGAGTAACCAAACATTTCAGGATTTGAAAGTTAATTACATTTAGAGACACATGCTGAAATCTTTATAAAAACAGAACCAGTAAGGTAGTTTGGCATTTGGTCGGCCTTTAGGACTGTCTGAGATTACGGGTGGGGGAAATCCTTCAACTGTGACTACTGATGCTTGCTTAAAGTTTTACTTAGAAAAGGAAAATATATTTTTTGTTGCAAAAATCCTTTTTTTTTCTTTAAGGGCAACGTTTTCTTTTTCTTTTATATTACAGTCGTTGCTTTGTATCCTGAAAGCAGTTTGACACTTTCTTGTTGGCTCTGTTCATTGAGTTGAGAGCCAAGTTTGATTTTCCAAGTATTATCTGCAAGAGAAATTATTCAGAGGCCTCAGTATTTGAATTACATGTTAGTATCCTGCATCCTCCACAGTGGCATAGGGCTGTTTGACCTTCCACCCAATGGTTGGTATAAAGCTGTGGGAAGTTGGAAGTTGTTCTTCTGTAGCTCAATTTAGGAGCAATCCTGAATATTTTAGTATTTCCATACAAGTGAATAAAAAGCGTACTTTTTGCATTGTTCCATACTCTATACAGTTATTGAGAAAAGTTCATCTTGATAACATTAGTTTCTAGTTTTTTGTTTATAAAAACTGTAACAGGCTTTTACTGATCTCAGACTATGAGAGTTTGGAAGCTTTAAGAGGACGGATTTATATGCAGGGTCAAAACCCAGTTGGTTATTAAGATTTGAAAATAGGTTCCAAATTGTACATGCAGCTGATACTAATACGGCAAAATATGTTTGACTTGGAGGTCATCCGCTGTTAAAAGAAGCAGGTCTTTAATACTCGCCTTGGATGAGACTCCAAAGACCTGACAGAGGCAAAGTTATCAACAAGTTCCACCAACCAGATGCTGCTTGATTGTAGATCATCAGGTTCAGACCTTTCTGGGATTCAGCTGTAGGTAAATGTCGTTTGAACACTGTTTAATGCTTATTAGTCATTTCATCAAAAAAAGACAGCTTATGCTGCTCATTTGTCTGAAGCGAACGGAGGCCATTAATATCAACAGCAAAAAGAATACCAGAATGTATGAGGAGGAATATAAGAGTAAATAGAATCTGTCCTAAAACTTCACCCTGTTGTAAAAGCTACCTCTGCTAGAAAGAGAAGAGGGAAACCCTTCTAGAGCCTGAAGGAATCGTGACGGCTGCTAAATCAGATTAGCAGCCTGTGAAAGGCGCAGCAGCGTGTAGATTTCTTTAGGTACTAATTCTGTATATTATTTGCACTTATAAATCTCCACCTTACTTGCTTTATTTGACAACGAATGATTAGAGCTCAAAATGATCACTATATTGACTAAATGTTTTACTATCTTCACATTGCATGTTAGATAAAGTTGCTGTATTAGATACTCATTTTAATGAATTTTGAACATTCTTTTGCTTAATTGGATTTTATTTAATTTATGCAAACCAGAAAAGGTTGTTAATATAAGATAATTACAAAACTTAGGCTTCAGCATATGGGATACATAAAAAAAAGACTACCAACTCTGTGCGAAACAGATTAAAAGACAGTTTACTGAATTAACTTTTTAATTGGGTTTTTGGCTGACTATTTTTGCACCAAACACTGAGGTTAATGGACGCCGCTGAAGGTTTTAGATTATGTTGCTGTCTAGTGCGCAGACTGAGTTGAAACAAATAAAAACAAACCTGGAATATTGATGTACACATTGAATTAATTTATTTGTTCAATTAATAGTCATTAAGGCAAATGCAATTATGGTGCATCAATGAAAGAAGCTTCATTAATAGACGTGTCTTTATTTGTTTTGACTCCAGGCACCTGAACAATTTCTCCACAAAAGACCATAAATGTTGGCTGTTAAGTAAAAGGATTAATTCAAAAAGAACTTTCGTGTATCTACAGCACAAATACATAAATGGCATTTTTCTCACTTTAAACAACAGCATTACTAACTTCTCTGCAGTTTTTTTGCATCTAAATACAACATAAAGGATATCGAGCCTGTTTTTGGTTAAAAAAAATAGAGCATTTAGCTTTATTGTGGCATTTAATTTGTCCTTAAAACTCATTGAGGACAACCCTGTAGTTAGTGAAATGCTTTAAACCTTAAGCGAAGTTCAAATGTTAAACATTAATTCATGTTTAACATTTATTATGTCTGTTTATTGAATTTTTTAAGGCCTGGTATTGTTTTTGTTGCTGCTTTCATCTTGTCTTTTTCACACTGTTTGCAGAACCTTGTAAAGCACCTCCCGGAGCAGGAGCAGCTGAACGCGCTGGCCAAGTACAAAAACGAGTACTCTAATTTGTCTGAGCCTGAGCAGTTTGGGGTTGTGGTGAGTATCCTCTCGCACACGCACACAGGATGTCAGCAAACTCAAAGTAAATTTCTACTACTTCAATAACATGCTCAAGAAGAGCATATTATTATTTTTCTTTATGATATAAATATAAATGCACCAAATAATCAAGGCTTTATGTTACACTATAGCATTTTTTTATGATTCTGGACCTCTGCTTCTATCTTTATTGACATGGTGAAAATTAAGTGTAGCATGAATAGACTAGTTAGACAGATCATAAGAGATTTAGGAAACATGTTTTTTACTTCATTAATTTTATGGTAATCCAAACTTGTCTGATATTTGCATTTCTGTCACTGTCTTTATGAAAACACTAATGCACGCACAGGCACATACTGAGTGCTTTCATATGATTAACATAATCCAGAGCTTTTTAAAATTCTATCTTTTTAAAAGGTAGGAAAAGAGCCAGGACACCTGTTGACTAATTTATGCACATCAAGGAGCAGCAATTGCTACCTTATTATGTTCGGCATCATTTTCCTTAAGACGTTCCCAAGAAGGATTATTTGGTTTTATACTTAAAGGGTACAGTTGGCTTTTTGTATTTATAGCAACTTAGAGAGAGACAGAAAGGTGTAATATGCTGCTTTTTTTCCCTTTGTTTTGTACTCGCATGGAATAGTTATTTGGTTGATTGACTGAAGGGAGAAGATTATGTGTTAGACACCCTTCTTTTTAGCACTAGCATAATGGAACCAGGTAAATCCTGCTCATATCCTCTGTCTGTGGAGGCCTAAAGCAGCTTGTGTTTTCACCTTAAATAAAAGATATTAGAGAACAAAAATGCAAATAGATTTTGTGGTTTGTTTTTTCAGCATTTACCCACTCAAACTGGTGGAAGCTTCGTTTATGTCTCATTGTGTGGCTTTAATGTCTTTGGAAAGAAGCAGTGTCAGAACTGCTTGGTACATTGTCATAACAACATGCATCTTCTGCTGGTGGATACTATTAATAATGATGACTTAGACAGGTTTTCTTTGTGACAAAACTCAAGAAGAGGTAAAATCTCTCACTAATCATTTTCATTTCTTGCATCGAATGGCATGATTTTGAAATATTGACATGGCAGACTTCTGCATAAATGATAACTCAGGTGTCTCTCAATAAAACTCAAATGTAATCGCAAAGTTAATTTATTTCAGTGCTTCAGTTCAGAGAGGGAAATGGATTTATGCACCCAGTGGTATATTCCAACTGTTTGTTACTGATAATATCAATGACTAAGGTTTACAACTAATATAAAAGATTAAAATACATGTTTATTAAATTTAAAGTGTTACATAATACCAATAAAAACAGAGACTATTGAACACAAACATGTTGCGTACCACTTTTTATACAATGACGGGTGTCCTTAATCTGGTTGTTGCTATGGCAGCTGGCTGTTGTTGGGAAGTCGAGTGGAAGGAAAACATGCAGCTACAGGAACATGTACAAACAGCCTGCAGAGCTGTAGCTTTGAGAGAATTGTTAGGAAATTTCAAATTTTCTCAGTTAAACCACCTCTGAACCTCAGATGATATCAGAACTAAAAAAAAGAAACAATAAACTATGGCTGACTTCTTCTCAGTTTATTCAAATTCTGTAGACATTCTGCTCTGCATTAGGAAATCAAGACTCCCAAAATCACCTGCTGCGTTCAGTTCATCTAAATGAAGATGAGAGACACCAGATACATCTAGACTTTCTGAACACCTCAGTTGTACCGAAGCCTTTCCTGCATGCTGTGCTGCTTGAATGCAGAGAATTAAGTGTTGGAGGCTCCTGGTCAGTCAACAGACATTTTCTACTTTCTAATTTTCTAAGGAGTTTAACTTTTGTTTTTAAAGTAAACAGAAAGTGATACTTGGTTATAGTACTATGTGTAATAAATCTTAGAACATCTTCTTTTTTTAGTTTGAGGTTTAACTTTTGAATGAAGGCAACACAATATGTTTAATTGAAGGAAAAAAATGTCCCATAGCCTTTGCATCAAGTTAGAAAATAGACCCCATTAGTCGTCTCACAGCTGCTCTCCTTCGCAGTTACTGTTACCTGAATTCATCATATATTTAATCATAGCTTAATTTGAGCCAAGAGCACACAAAGGTTCTGGTCAGATGGGGAAGGTGGTAACCGTCTGAACATCTCCTCTAAGCTGCAGGGTGCGAGACAAATAAATGATCAGTAGTCTGCCTGAAAGGCAACCAGAGATGCAGCCTTCACCAGCTGTTCCTCTGCACCTGCCGATTGTTTGCTTCCATTATTAAAAGCTAGCCTACATAAATCACTTTGTTTTGGGATGGATATCATCATGTTTAGCAACTTGTTCAACTGCCTTTTTTTAGGTGTCTCCACAAATTTTAACTCATGACCCTTTAATCTGTGGCCTCTGTTTATCTAAAATGCATGATTAACAAAAGAGCTTATATTATTTTTACAATGCGTCTAAAACCCTGAATATAAAAAGATTGCTGGTGAGGGAGCAAAAGAATTTATGGTTTTGCTTCTGTAAACTCAACACAAGAGGAGAGAAAGTCTGCTTATTCCCAGTGGTACACTCCATTGCTTGCTTAAAATATGATTCATTAAGTATAGATATTCAACGAAAATACAAAAAAAATAAAAATAATTCAGAACATCTTTTTTTTTTTTATGGGAGCATGGCCTCATTAAGAGAAGCCAATGCTGATTTGTTATGTCGTATGTGTTTACACTTATCTCAAACAAATGATGGAGCTACAGCATGCACATATATTAGTCTCCTTGCGGAAACATAATACCCAGAGTAAAAAAACAAAAAACAAAACAAAAGCAAGAACTTTGGCACAAAATGTTTTTCCTCTCTCCATGTTTATTATTTCATTCTAAAAATACGTATATATGTATATATTTGATCATTGTCACTTTAAAAAAAAAATCCTACCTTCTTTTGCTAAACCTCATCTCCCTAGTCTCCCTAGTGCTGTGTATCCAACAGCAATTCACTTTCACATTGATGGTGTGATGTTGTTTCTTCATGATTATCTCATCACAGTCAAGCACATATTACACAACTTATCTAGTCTCCGGACTTCATTTCATTCTCACTTTTGATTGTATTGTGTCTTTTTATTCTTAAATCTTGTTAAATAGTTTTCTTCTTTTTTTTTTTCATTTATTCATACAATTGCATTAACACTCACGCATGCAAACTCAGCCACTCACCGACTTACTTATTTGATAAGATTACAGTAGCTATAATTAAACCCTCAATGGAAAACATCAAACCACACAGCCAGCTGTTGTTTAAACTAGACAATTGGAACCTGCATCCCTCCTTCTTATCCCCCCTCAGCACACGTACACAATCACTGAAGTGGCCAGGTCTTGGGCCCAATGCAATATTTTTCAATTTTCTCTAATTGTGTGAGAGTGGTAATCCAAGGCAGGCTATTGTATATTCCACCCCCTCCACTGCCGGGCCTATATGGACACTAACTCCACAATTAACTTACCAGACCTGGGACTCAAATCAAATCAATGCCAGCATCTATTACCACCACCTAGCAACACTCTCCTGTATGCAGGTTGCATAAATGTGTGTTAAATTAGATCGGCTAAATGTTGAAAGTGCCAAAAAATGTGATTGTAGATATTTTTTCAAGTCTGAGTATGTTTTCTGAAGTGGCTCCTTTCTCTATATTTTCCTTTATTTATTTATTTATTTTTTTCCTGGTTTCTTTCAGGTTTGCTCCAGTCTTTTTCTGTTTATAATAACACTCATTTTTTCTTGTCACAGATGAGCAGCATGAAGCGGCTGCGGCCTCGCCTTAGCCACATCCTTTTCCGACTTCAGTTTGAGGAGCAAGTTAACAACCTGCGTCCAGATATCCTGGCAGTAAATGCAGCATGTGAAGAGGTCAGAAAGAGCCGCGCTTTTGGCCGCCTGCTGGAGCTGGTGCTGCTGCTGGGAAATTACATGAACGCAGGCTCTCGCAATGCCCAGTCGTATGGCTTTGACCTAAGTTCCCTTTGCAAGGTAAACACTGACCTCCACATAGAGTTTTCACATACACCCCGGCAGTAATATATAACCCCGCTGGCACTGGTACAACATGAGTGACGCGTGTTCAATAAAGCTCTTGATCCTGAATATTGATTTTGTAAAGCTGTGTTTGCAGATTGACACTGGAGATGGAAATAACAAAAGATTGATTGATGTGAAATGAACTTTACCTGAAAATAGTCTACCTGCTCCCATTCACCATTGCTTTTCATGTTGTTTTTAAATTCTGTAATATATTTAATAAATGCACGTTTTGTTTTGTAAAAATGAGAAATTAGTTATTAGGAATTAGTAAAAGGAAAAATAAAACAGTTAACCAAAAGGTAAAAACATAAGATAAAGCAACTAATATAATGACAGGTAAATAGAACAGAATAATCCGTTATTGTCCCAATGTGGGGAATTCTGGTTTATGAACCCCAGTAAAAGAAAAAAGTTTAAAACAGAAAAACAGTCCCATTATCAAAAAAGGCAGGAAACTGCTATTGTATCCATCTCATTGTTTATTAGTTTGAAGAAGCTCATTGCTGCGTGTTGAACCCGAACGTCTTTCTGGAGATGCCAGTACCTACTTTACACATCTAGATGCACATATTTGCCAATTCTTCTTTTCAAATAGTTAAAACTTATTTCTGAAGTCTTGCTAAACGTTTGCATTTGGATTTTTTGCCAATTTTTAAAGAAGTATGCTTTAATCTTAACCATTCTATCATAGATCTATTTTCAGGGGCTCCAGCTGGAAGATTAACTGCAGCATCAGTTTAGTCTGTTGGAGCTTTCTTCCACTACTGGCCCATATTTAACTCCATCCCCTTCATATAGTGTTTTGCATTTAAGCCAGAAAAATTCAGATCTGCTCTCGTCTTATTCAAGGGAAACTGCTTTCTTTTAAAAATACAGTAATCCTGCAGAACCTTTTTTTTTCCATAAACGTCTATGTTGCTCTACAGTTTTTCTTACTATCTGCCCAACAAGCCTCATAGTGATGCGTAAACATACAAGGCAAGGTTTACATATCGGTTTGAATTTATCAAACAATTCAAACAGAGCCCATGTTTAGTTTCTGTTCCCCTTTTCAGAATAGATAACTGAGGCTGTGGCCACAATCACTCTGAAAGCGCACACACGCTTCAGGACTAACCAAACGCTTCACGGATGAACACATGGCCTATGGGCGTACCTCTGTGATGAAGACTGAGCACCCGGTTTCCTTGTGTGATAGTGAGGGCAAAAACAAGGTGTAATCTTTGGATGAGAAACTCCTGCAGTGGTTACATTAAAGCTGTTGGCACATGCGCTGCAGTTTCCACAGTAACAGCCACCGCAGCCATTTGTCACTGCCACCTCTTTGCCCTGTTAGACTTGGATGCTTATGCTCATATAAACACCAGCGCATTTGCCAAATGTGGATTCCTGCATATTTGATGGACTAGAAACATTAGCAGAACAATAACATAATCAATCAACAGAGGTTTGTTGGTGGATTATGGGTTCCAAACAAGTTTAATGCCACTGTTCCAGGGTGTCGATTTCTTCTCCCCCCCCTTCCCGCGACTTGTTGTCTGACCATATTGAGTCGATGTTTCAGACACAATATGTAGAGGAAGGCATCACCTTCGTGCCTCCCCCAGAGTTTGACAACTTAATACTGTGACACACTTCACAGCGCAGGGAAATTGCACTCAGCACCGCTGGAAAAAGAAAAAATGTTTACATTGTCATCTATGATTACCATCCGTCTAAATTCAGAGAGGGACCTTTTGTGAGTGAGCCGTTAAAGCTTTTAGGGAAGGAGGAGAGAAAAAAAAGAAGAAGAAGCAAGAAATGAAAAGAGAGATGAGAATGTTTGATTAGAGGAGATAATGCAAACATGATTAAACCCAGCGGGTCTGAGTACACCGCCGTCTACCAATAGATCACCTAGAGAGATACACAGCAACAGACTCCACAGGAGGGATGCACAGCGGGGATACCGAGAAGCATCTTGGAATTAGACTGTAAAAGAGCAATGATGGAAATTTATCAGAGAAATTGAAAAATTGTTGTGTGCGGGTGAGAGAGCCGCAGCGAGTGCAAAGGGAGGGGGGGGTCATCCCATTGTGAAATTGCATCTGCTGCATGAGTATGAGACATTAAATCATCTGTTGCTCTGTCAACACTTGGCATTTATGACGCAGGCACTCAGACACGAGTTTCTTTGTCTCATAATACCCAACAGATACTGCCTTCTTATTCCGTCGGCGAAATTGCAGTGACACATGTAAAGTCTGACAATTTTTGTCTGCTGCAGCAGACTCGTCTGCCGTGACAAGCTCACATTGTGAATTTCATTTCTTTCTTTCTTTTTTTCTCTGTGGAGAAGGAAAACAGAAACCAGAAAGGAGGCAATTTATACACATACATAGCAGTGACACATCAAAGGAAAACCTTGAATGCCAGACCCATAAGGTTTGGAGAATTCATTTCTCTATTATCCTCCGTTTTCATACATATCTTTTTTTTTTTTTTTTTTTTCCTGTGACAACCTGCTTTGGGTCCACTTATCCCCTTTGGTGAACGGGTCACTGCAAATCAATAGAAAATTCCTCTGAGTGATTGGTCCTTTGATGAAACTTTTCTATCTTGAGCGAACTGGTTTCTTCCAATAGATGGTGCCCCCATTGAAGGGTCACGAGGGGTCCCGGAAACATCAGAGAACTATGAAAATGATGTGAATCATATAGCCCTTTGCAGTCAATGACTGTCAACCCAGTTGATCATTTAAGGAATATTTTTATTTACTGTGTTAAATTGCGTCCTTCTCCTTATGCATCAAAGCATCAAACTTGTTTATTTTTTTTAGTTTAAAGTAGTTTTATAGCAGCTTATGCAGCTTTTCAAAAACTTCAATTAAAACATCACGTTTCCTTATGTAAACAGCAAAACTTCATGAATGATTACATTTTTTTTATTCAAAATGTTGCATAGTGTACAAGTAAAATCACATAAAATAAAAGATGTTGAAATTGAATGGTCGCTATCACTTGCAATTAGTTGGATGAAGCGCATTGTCTAATTACTTAAGAGTGTATTTAATTGTAAATGCAGTTTAGCTGTTTTTGTGGAACAGAATGAATTGCGATGAGTTGCCAACAAGATCAAAACACTTATTGTACAAAAATATCAGTTACAAAAGAAAAGAAATCTCTACTCATTTTGTTATGATAGAAGAAATATGGATAAATAGGGAAATAGAGCAAAAACTGAACATTTCTCCAAGACTGACCTAAAAAAAACAAGTCAGAGAGGATGCCAGGAGGCCAACAGGAACATTGAAGAAGCTGCAGAAATGTTCAACAAGTACTGCTTGTGTTCTGTGTCTGCCAACAACCTGCTATATTCTCCATATAGGTGGCCTTAGGAGAAAGCTTGAAAGTCAGATTTGTTCTCTTCTTAGGATGACTTTTCTCACATCAAAACCTTTTAGAAAAAAAGTGTTGTAGCCTGATGAAGCCAGCCTTACCCATCTGGCTTTTAATTTCAAATGATAAGTTTAGCACAAACATGACATGCAGAAATATGGTGCCTAAAGTGAAATATGATGGCAGCAGCATTGTTATGAGGTTAATTTTCAGTAACAGAAGAAAAGTAACGTCAATCCAGACCAAAGAACAAAAATCACTTTCTCAAAGAAAAAGTGAAGCAAATAAAAATACTAAGACATTTTAATGCCCAATTTCCTTCTTGACCTCTGTGAAGATTCACACGTCATTTACTGCATCATCACTGCTTGACACATTGACAAGGAACAAAGAAAACCTGTTTAATATTTGGAAATAATGCAGAACTAGAACGAGTTCAGAAATTGCTTTAAATCTTGGATCCTATACGTGGAAGAAATCTCCGTTTTGGGAAAGGGTTTATTTTGTTGTAGCTTTTCCTTTTTGCTGCTACAGATGGAAACCAGAATAAAACAGTGAAAGGAAAAAAGGAGGTATGATCCTGTCACAGCTGTTAAATTTTAGTTTGTCAATATTTTGGTTTACTTGGCCTCTAGAATAGAATAGTGTAGAAATATCCTTTGTTGTCTCTCAACGGGGAAATTCAGTTGTACCAGCTGCAAAGTGACAGGGAAATGGAAGTATGTAGAATCACACAAGGACAAAATAAAATGGAAATGAAAACAAAAAATAAAAAAATACCAGACTGTACAGTAGTGGCATATTTACCACATAAGAATGAAATCCGGCTATTAAAAGTTAAGGAGAAAACTCATATACATGCCAATGACAATTATAGAAGAAATTTTGATTTAATTTCTAATTACTCAATGGTCATTTCACCAACATGATATCAACATATTCGTTATATTTGTTTTGCAATTTATTTTTAAATAACCTTTTTTATCCTTAATGAATTTTTGTTTAATGTCCCGTTCAAAGAATCCCTTTTCTCAGGACTGCAGATGGATGAAATGAGCCGCTTGAATTAATGTGATTTTCTATGTTTTGACACAGTTAAAGGATACAAAGTCTGCAGACCAGAAGAGCACGTTGCTTCACTTCTTGGCAGAAGTCTGTGAGGAGCAGTTTCCTGATGTGATCAAGTTTGTTGATGAGTTGGAGCACGTGGATCGAGCAAGCAGAGGTACAGAATATTTACTGTATATGGACATAGTTTCAAATACTCAATGTGGATGGAATATATTTTCTGTCATATATATGCATTTCTATTAGTTTATTGATATGAAAATATGGGTTTTTGAAACGTATCTACAGAGTCTGAGAGGATGGAGTGATTGATTGTTGGTGCAAAGTGTTCATTGATATAATGGGAGATGGAAAATCGCTCTTTACTTAGTTTTTGCACTTTTTTGGGGGGAAAACAAAGCAAAATTTGTTTCTTTTCAGTTTGTAGGTCAGGAAACCCTTTTATATTTGATCTTAAATAGGTGGAAAATCTTTGTTTTGTTTTTATTTTTTTCAACATTTTGTTTTTGCTTCAACTGATGTCATCAAATCTTAGACATGAGTTTTAATTTATAAATTTCTCATGAAAACTCACTAGCATCATATTCCATTGTGAGCATTAATCATCAGAGTGTGGCAAAAACACAATGCGGTAAAAGCAGGGGAAGATGATGGGAGCACAGAGCCTAATGAAAGGTAATAAGGTACGTAGGTTTTCCTGCTAAATCCAATTGTGATGCCATGTACCTCAACACTTTTTTTTCTTGAACATTTCCTTTTCTGAAAGTATATATAAGCAGTTAGATTATTGCTGTTATTTTAGCTGCTAGACAGTACATAGGTTGGTTTATTCAAAGATATTTTCTATTTTCATAACATGTTCGAATACTTTGGGTGTTTCTTATGCTTTAATTGTTTCATGTAAAATAGAATAAGCTACCTGCACTCGAACGAAGCATTTTTCTTTTGCATTTGTTTCTTTTTTTTTCTATGTAAGCTTTATTCTTTTGTGAAAATCTCTTGGGGTTATTCTGAAATTAGAGAGCTTGTAGATTCTATAAACAATATATTTGATTATTTTACCGTTTGATCCAGACTACGCTCTGTTCATCTGCTCCGCTGTTTGATCCCAGCATTAATCTTCAGCTGTCGCACATTTACAAGTTAGAGGTTTATTTTTTCTTTTTTTTCTCTCTGGTAAATACATCAGGTTATGTCAGGCATTGAGGTGAAGAGCAGTTCTTTTTGAACACGTTTAGAGTTGCTATGTTGGTTTGAATGCAATTTAGCTTTTTTTCCCCTTTTTTTTCACACAAATATGGCTCCACTCAAAGTGCTTTTAGTCTGGCCGGACTCTCTTGAGTATGGTAAAGGTCAGAGACAAGCAGAGCCGGCTGGGTGGTCAAAGGAAACTCGGTCTTGTTCTTTGTCCGTCGTTGCTGTAGGCAGCTCTCGGGCGGCGTGCAGAAGTGTTCGCATTTTGTGTTTGTTTGTGTGTGATTTTTGTTCCGTCACAGCATGTTTCCTCCCTGCTCTAAAGACAATTTTTATCCACTGCTCTGCTCCTAGTGGGGGGGTAGAGGGAAAGTGTGAGGAGGAGAAAACATAGGGAGATAATTTGCGGGGCTTCATTGTTTGGATTCACTTCATAAAAACTCCCTTAGATTTCCTTTTTAATTTGTTCTTTTTGGAAAACAGTAGACGATGACACCCCTGTTGTGGGTCTATTCCTCCCAACTAGACTGCATGTCCACAAGGCCAAGATTAATAAGTACAAGGTTAAGATCAATGGAAAGCACATTTCTTAGATCTTTCTTCAGACTGTCTGATGTCTGCTTTACTGACATCAAGCTGAGTATATTTACATCTGTATAGAAGGAGAGCCCTTTCTCTGTCACAGTCTTTCTCTGTTTCTGTACCAATATGACATGCTCACATTAAGTGTCTTATTACGCCACATCTCGCATTCAGGCACACAAATCCCATTTCTTTTCAAACGGGGCTGTTGAGTGGCTTCTTTTTCATTAATTCTGACAGCCATTTGAGAGGACTGTAGACATACTAAAAGGCTGCATTACATTCATAGACACCAACCAAAGAGCTTAGTTGGGCATGAAAACAAGGTTGGGTAGAGGTAGCAGTAATAATTTGTGCTTCAGTTCTGAAGGGTGCTGCTTTTTTGACTACATGGAACGTGGCCCTTCGTCCCCCCCAACACACACATTCACAGTTCTCACAGAGGCAAAACTGTACTTTAGTTCAGTGTCGCTTCGTGCCTGTCTTCTTATTTCTGCTCTCCCTCTCTTCTTCTCAGCCCTGGAATCATTATTTCTCCTGACAGTGAGAAAGAGTTTTTTTTATGCTTCTGTCATTTCACATGGATCCCTCCTTATCTGTCTGTCAACACCACGGTGTCTGTCTGTCTTTCTGTCTGTCTGTCCTTACCCTCCCTTCTCGACTCTTTGTTGTTCTTGGTTTCAGTTTTGCTCACCTTCGCTGTTTTTGTTCTCGTTTTCCTTTTATGCGTTCTCTTATCACAAAACGCACATCGATGTGATGAACAGCAGCTCCGGACAGTTAGAACGGTTTGAGCTGAGTCGTACTCTGCTGAAATGGATGCTGGAAGCAGGCGACTATTGAGAGCATCTAATAGACTAGACCAAGTTAATTCATCTTAAGACCAAAAACCGTATCTGTTTCTTGCGAAAACATGTTTGTTTAAAAATGTTGTTTGAAAATTCTGAAAAGGCATACTTGCCTAAAAGTTTTTACACATCAAAGATGTGGAAGTTTTTCTGTTTCTGTCGGCTTGTTGCATTAAAGAGTCATTAAGGACTTATGTGAGGACTGAACGACTTTGAGATGGCTGTTTAATATGCTGTTCAAGCTCTGCTTTGTAGTTCTACCTCATGCAGTCTGAGTGATGAGCCTGAGGTTTAAAGTATATATAAGGGGCTTTCTGCACTACATTTCAGAGACTGCTTTGCTCTTTTGGATTGCAGTATCTTAGGAGCTCAACATGTCGAGTGTTTGCCAGGATTTCCTATGTAGGTATCCCATCCATAGCCTCTGGCTCCATCAGCCTAGTCCCACTTGTGTGACAATGTTTGGCCTCCGAGGGCTGATCCGAATTTCTTCACTCTCTTAATTTCCATATTTCAAAAGATGATCTATGGCGGATCGGACTGCAATATGGCTTTTGGTGCATATGCATGGTTGTATGCTCCTCTCTCTGTATCATTTATTGCACAGCAGGTTGACAGAGTAATAAAAGGATGTCAATGGGGGATTTGACCTCTACAAATACTGCAATTATTATTCCTCTAAAACACCCTATATCTGTCTGCAGCCTCTCTGGACTCCAGAGGCGTTCAGGTCCCAGTGCCCATAAAAATCACTCACACCTTAATGCTCAGAATGAGAAGGCAACAACAGCTTGGCCTGAAAGAGCTTAAAATACACACAAAGATCACCTTTGTCTTTTATCCTCATATTAAGTTTGTCACTTATAAGCCAAGCTTTTACATATCCGTTCCTCAGTTCTGTATTTCAAACATACATTTTTACCAAACATGAATGTGATTTGCTTTGAAGGGCTTTTGTTTGTATTTAGCAGCACATTCTGGTTGCCACAGTCAGTCTCCAAGCAGATTTTTCTCCTGAAGCATATGGTGCTGCATTTGTCACCTTTCTGTCAGCCATTGTTCACATATCCTTCCATGTGAGTGAGCCACATCACAAAGGGCTGCAGATTAGCTTGTGAAGCAGAGAAAAGAGGAGATCCCTGTCTGTTTTGCTTTCTGCCTTGCCCTCCCTTGCTCTTTTCTCAGTCACAGCATCATCTCACCGGGCTTTAATCATTTCTATTAACAGGGTAGCTGTCTGCCCCCTCTTCCACTTTTTATTCTGCCCACACCTCATTCAGTCAAATTTGGTTGCCAGGTAATGAAGAAAAAAGAAAGGAGAACAGGGTGAAAAGCAGGCAAAGGAGCAGGTTGTTTACCAAAACTTGGGCTGTCTAATATGATGGAAGAAATACACTCAGTTTAGTCAAAGATTTGATAAGAAAATGGAACGAATTTAAGCATCTCGTAAGAAAAAACAAAACAATGCATTACAAAAGTATTCATATCCCTCAAAAAATACTTTTGTAATTTCACTTTTCCAGACAAAATGTAATATTTTAATGCTATTTCATGTGAGAGGAGTTAAGGTGATTAGAGGTCTGCTAATGAATTAATTATTGTAAACATGACACATAGTAATAAATAAATACTTTTACAATAAGATGAACTTAAACCTTATTAGTATTCAGGTTAAAATGTATACATTTTAATTCAGAAACGTATAGATGTACATCCAAGTTTAGTTGATGACATTCTAAAAATTATTAATCCTCTAATTGTTTTAGCCAGGTTTTCTGTCTGTTGGTGTCGTCTCGTCTCCAGACATAGTGTGGTTAATGAGGCTATGACATCCTATTAATGATCTTTACTTAACCAAAGCATCTCTAGAAATCAATCTTCTCTTTTATAGCAGGAACATGATCGTAAAAGCACAGCAGAGTTGTTGCATAGAGTACTATCATGACTGTGCTGTAGCTTTAAACCTATAAAGCACCTATTCTCTGCACTGCAGATGAAATATAACTGGAGTACTTTTGAACGGCTGCTCATGGAAGGATTGAGACGTACATCCAAATACTAAATGTTCAGTTTATGTTTTTGCCTAAGCTTATTTTTAAAGTTTTATTTTTTTAGGGTAACATATTGTGGCATTTTTAGTGTTTCTGACTGCCTGTTGTTGTCAGAAAAGAGAAGATACATTGAGTAGCAAAAGCTTCGCCTAGACTAGAGTATCTGTGCACTTAGAATGAAGAACTATGTGCATTATGGAGGAGGAAGTGTGCTAATAATTTAGCGAGTGTAGGTGTTGCATAACATATGTGCTGCTTTAAATGTTGTTTTCTTTGTGGTTGCTGTTTTGTCATTTTCTTATATAAAGTTATAAAATGAGTAAAAAGTCCTACCTTCTGTTACCTCTGCCATGCAAAAGCATATGTTAGTTTGGTGTTTGTATTTATTTAGATTTTTGCCATTATCTCCTGTAAAAAAGACCACATCACCCCACAATCAAAACAAACAATGTGTGAATTTATTTTTTTTCTTATGTGAGCTCCAGCAGAACCTTTGAATCCTCTTTTAAGTATCTAGAGCAAAGGGTTTTCAACACTATAAGATGGGTTTATGTCATCAAGTCAAAAAGAAGCTAAGCTACTCTCTTCTTTCTTTCCCTATCTTTTTTTTTATAGGGCATGTATTAGGATCAAGAGAAATTTGAAACTACTTAAAATTAAGCAGCTTATATTTTTTTGTCAAGCAGGGTCTAATCAGGGTAATTCAAGCCATATACTGTATTCACTCACAAGCTTAACATGTCAGCCATGACCAATTTAACAGAAAGTTAGTCTTGGCCTTCCTCTGTACTCTCCTGGTGTAAATTCCATGTACCTGTTGATATAAGCATATTCAGGATGAAACCCTAAAGCCTAATCATAACTTCCTGCTCAGTACTGCATGTGAACCAGTCTTTCCTTTATCTTTTTGTCACGTGGCTTCGGTCCACCACCATAAATGTGCGTGTTTGTTGCTGAAAGTATGTTCTTGTGTCTCTTAGTCTCTGCAGAGAATCTGGAAAAGAGCCTCAGGCAGATGGAGAGGCAGCTGCAGCAACTAGAGAGAGACCTGGAGACTTTCTCCTCCACCGATGACCCGAACGACATGTTCCTCACTAAAATGGCTATATCCTTTCACATTTATACATATGCTTTACTGCTTGAAGGCAGTATACAGTGTGTTATGTGTTAAAAATAAATACATAAATGGGGTCAGAAGATTATTGCTGAGATGCGATAAGTTGGACTAATTCCTAGTTTCTACCATCATCTCATTTCATTTCTATATGAAATAGTTTGTTTTGTTTTTACTGGGTGGGAAGGAAAAAAAAAGAGAAGGATAAGAATGTGCTGCTTTCTCAGCCATGGTCACACTTGGTTTCCATTTCATTATCAATGATGCTGTGCACAAGTAATGAGTACATCCTATTCGCAGTCCACTCACTATTCCAGCTTCTCCCGGAGCTTTTTTCCTTTTTTTACCCCCCGAAGCATTGTTACCAGTGAACAGGACTTCAAACTGAAAGCAAAGGGAAGGCAAAGGAGATTTGGTGTACCGCTCTCTTTAACTCCGGCAGTGACAGTAGACAATGTTTATCCCTGAGGAGCAACAATTTATTATGCTATTGAATCGTCATTTAATTATACAAGAGCACCAAGGCATAAACAGAGTCAACACGTTTCCGCTGCCCATTCGGGATATCTCAGTCCACTGCTGACAGCTGGTGTGCATTTGACAGGAGGCTAAATTATTCATTATCTTCTGAGAAAGTTCTACAGGATCAGGCTGACAGGTAAGACTCAGGCCAGGTGTGTTCAATAATACACTCTGTTCCCTGCCAACTTCATGTAGTTTTGATCAACAGCCTTGGGGCTGAGGCACTGATGTCTTGTGCTGAAGTAGTTAGCAGAGAACTTGAAAGCAGCCCGGACAAAATGAATTTGAAGCACCTCTCTGTCACTTTGGTACCTGGTCCTTGTGCTGAGGGTGTGAAAAAATGACTTTAATTTAACATTTGAGCATTTAGAGGTTCAAACAATAAATAAGAAAATAATATCAAGAATTGATTTTGTTAGGGAAATAACTTTAGACTCCAGTTATCATGGTAGTAGGGGTTTGAGTTGGCCAGATGTGAGTCGACTCAACCCAATTAAATCAACCTTTTGGTGAATGCCCTAATATGTTTTATTTTTAAAACTAAAAAATAATAATCAGAACACTGTATTGTGTCTTTAATTTAATCTCTGTTTACTTCAAAAGCCCTACATATATTACAGTGGCGTAGATATGCAGAGATCAACATCTCAGGTTGGAGAATCTTACGTCTTTTGAAAGAGCAATGAAAAGAAAATAATTTTAGAGATAAAAGCCATAACAAATTCAGTAACAGTTTCCCATAAGCCGAAGCGGCACCACAGGAATCACATGAAAGAAGTGAGACTAAAACTGAAATGTTTATATACAGAATGAAATGGGTAGATTGTAACCAACAGTGATCATCATTTTAAACACTCCTGTAGTGCAGAAATACTGTTGGAATGGGTTTTTGTTTTACTGAGGACAGGATTGAAAAATTGCATGTTTTTTAACATAGATAAATGCTGTCAAAGCTTCTACAAGACTAGTTTGAGCTCTAGGTTAACCTTCCAGAAGAACGACGATTCACAGATGCTCTTTATTTTAACAAAGCCCCCCAAAAATGGCTCTGCAAAGTATTGACTTTAAAGAAGCACTTGTGTAGCTGCATCATATATAGAACCAAGAAGGTTCTGTAATGTTGTGGTTTTATAATGTGAAGGTTCAAACCTTTTGTTACTTAAGTTGGTCACTTTAATACACTGACTTAGATTTATTTATTTCATTGCACTTTTTGTCTTAAAAATATGCAGATTTTTGTCTTCCTTCCATTAAACGGCGGCCCCACAGTGTTTGAGCATTGACGATATTCAAAGTATACTGCATCTTGTATCAACTTATTGTCATCAATGCAAGTTTTCACTCAAAGCAACGTGTTTTTATTCATCTTGCTGAACCTTTGCTTAATGCTGAGATTGAGTCTTTTGCAAAGAGGATACAATCACTTGATACTTTACACATGGCAGGCAAACCTGCAGCCAATGCTGTTTGAAGGAAATATTCTGCTTTATGAGCAGTAATCTACCTTTGTCGGGCCAAAGACGAAGAGCTGTTGGATGTCACGCAGGTGAAAATTTCCTGTTCACTTTGGGCCCCCCTTAAGTACACGGTTTACTGAGTTATTGAGCTGGTTTTACACATCTGGCTTGTAAAGGTGACAGATCAGATCCTTGAAAATGCAGGACTAGGATGGAGAAATGGAGACTTAAGAATGATGGAACGGGGGTGGGGATGGTAAGTGTTAAAGCTCGAGGGAAAGAAAGGCCTTGAGATTGAGCTGCGGTGAGCTACAGGTTTCTCCAGTGCAGGAAAGTAGCCTAGAGATGGATGAACAAAAAAGTGGGTAGATATTACACTCCACAACACTTATCAGCCTCAACTCTTGGCTTTTTTTCTTTTCTCGTTTTACCCCTACTCTCACCTTCCTAATGCCTTCCTTTCCTCACATTCTGGTTTGGAAACATATTACTGACAAGTCGTTTTGGGCGGAGAGCCTATCGAACAGCATTTATCCAGCTGTGAATAGGTAGTCTCATCGTCAGCCAGATTCAGCTGAGGCCAAATCTCAAATAGGTCCATCAATTGAGCTATAATGAAGGTGCACAATCAGAGCCAGAATGCTGCCCACACACACAAAGCCACAGTGCTACTTCTTATTTGCCATTAGGTGACAGTGTTTGCCATTAGCCATGCTGGTGATTACTTATTCAAGATGTTGCTGATTACTTATTCAAGATGTTTCAGAGAAACGGGATCTGAAATTTTGAAAAATATTAAACTGACTATGACTTGTAATTTTTTTTAACAAGGCAGAAGCTTTGAGTTTCTGCAAAGAATGGTGAGCGTGTGAAAAGGAGAGTCAGGAATATGCATTTGAAAATAATTTTAGTGGTGAGCTCGTAGACAGACTTTCCTCCAGAGCTGTGCATGCCCTGATGGCTGGCACGGAGCGTTTCAGCACTTCCGCTCCCACACTGACACCTCTACGGCACACGATGACAGACCTATTACAATATTTGTCTCTTTCTGCACACAAACACGCCAAGGAATAAGAAGCTAAGCTTGACTCAGCTGGGTGAGTTTGTGAAGCTCTCCCAGACAGCTCCTGAAGGTGATTCAAACCGCTGCAACGGGCTCTGGGTATTTGATTTCTCTTTATTAAAGGGTGATTTTTTTTTTTTTTTACTACTTTGAAACAATTTTAAGATGCAAAGAAATGTTATTGCTTAAAGGTTTTATATATATATATACATTTGGCACATGTTGCATGTTTCTGTTGGGCTTCAAAAAGGAACCTTTAGGGAAAATAAGAATTGCCTAAATGTACATTATATAACTCAGTGATGCTATTCCTCAATGCAGAGAATTTTAGTATCCTTCTCTACATAGTTGATCGTGTTTCTTCGTTTTTTCTCTTTAGCCTGAGTTTATGTTAGAGATTATTTGTGTTAGATATGTTATGACACTTGGCCAGGGGCTGATCATTGATGGTGTAGGATGCTAGGGTGCAAACACACTGTGAAAGTAACCTGACAGACTGTGTCAAAGCCACGAATGGCAACATCACAGCTCACATTGCTTGCGAACTGCTTTAAAAAAACATTAAAAAAAAGCAGGAATAAGTTTTATGTATTTTTTCATATCTATATATATATATATATAAGTTTATTGTATGCTGTCTGTTTACAGGATCCCCTAAACGGCATTTGATGAATACATTAATATCAGATGGATATCATGTTGACCTTGACTCGCCCCCTTACAGCTTCAGCAAAATGGCACAGGAACAGTATGGAAAGCTTGTGATCATGCACAGCAATATGGAGACGATGTATCAGAACCTTTTGGAGTACTTTGCTGTCGATGCCAAGAAGACGTCTGTGGAAGAGTTGTTCACTGACCTCAGCAACTTCCGCTCCATGTTCACTGTGAGTTTACAAGTTACTTTTAGACACTGGAGAATTTTTAGGTTTCTTTATTCATGCATGATCCTTAACAAAACCACTCTTCACTCTAAACCAATTTAAAACTCTGCTGTAACCGCGGTTTACTTACTTTTAGTTGTGGTTCCTTTCGTCTATTGTCTCTGAATTTCACTTATTAGTCCAATGTGCCTACAAGTATCATATACCTCATCCTCAGCAGCAACAGATCTTTGATATTGAAACAAATAGAAATGTTATTTACTTTTGCCAGGACACAAACAGTATTTCTTTTTTGATCTTATCACATTATACTCCTATTGTATAATATGTAGCAGAACATGAGCTCTGCTTTTTTTAATGCAGCCATTTATGTTATTGCTCAGCTCTTTAGAGTTATTAGCCAGAGCTGCTTCCAGCCCTGGTTTGTACTGACCCACTATGTTAAATCAGAGGGATTAGTGGCATAGGTCACTGGACATGACATTAATTAGTAGCTAATTAATAGACTAAAGTTCTTGGCCTGCCCAAAACTTAACATTTCCCCTAAAGACACTAATGAATTTCATGCCCTTTTTACACCATAGATAGACTTCTTTTATCCCTTTTAGTTATGGCCTTGCAGCCAAATTTGAGATCATTCATGTACTCCCCTGGGCTAACATACAGGCTCTCTTACTCCTTCCTTAGAGTACAACCCCTGGCAAAAAGTATGGAATCACCAGTCTTGGATGAGCACTCATTCAGACATTTCATGCTGTAA